>CAUYUJ010018815.1:121607-354107 GCA_963575745.1 Prorocentrum cordatum | reverse complement strand
AGCATCATTATCATCATCATCATCATCATCATCATCATCATCATCATCATCATCATCCGCATTATCATCCTCAGCGTCATTTATGCTGCGACCTCTGGGCAAACGTTCATTATCCCACCTGGACCTTGAATATCAGTACCCCCAGGGGTTTAATTCAGGGGCACGCGGCTATCGTTGACGAGTCTTGGGTTTACAGTGGTCCTCTTCCTTCTCCTTCTCTTCCTCCTCCTCTTCCTCCTCATCCCCCATGTCTTGGCACCACCATCTTCCATGCATATACCCGATGGCCCCAGGCCGCAGCACACACGTGGCACCCTGGGGTCCTTAAGTGACGGTTCCTTTCCGGCGGCCTTCCCCCAGAGCTTTCCCCGAGCTCCCCCAGGAAGTTCCCGCAACTGCGCAGAAGTTCCAAGAGGGCCCCACGACGGTCCCGGGAGGCCCCTAGGCTGCACCACGACGCCTCCAGCAGCACAATGATGCCCCAAGAGGCCGCCAGAGCGCCCGCACAAAACTTCAAAGGGGGCCAAATTAATCAAGACCAATAGGAATCCCGACGCTTTTTTTATCTTCTTGGAGTGTTCATTTGTTGCCAACGCATGGCCAAACGATGGCCTCGGAGTTTCATATGGTCTCGACTAGAGTTGCAAAATTGCCCAAGGATAGCCCAGGATTGTCGCGAATGCAAAGCCTCAAAGCGCCTTCAGGCACCAAGGCGTGCGCTTCCAAGCCAAGTACCCGATCATACGGACATGGCCCGTCTGACGCGTTATACGCTTGGCCACCTGGCAAGTAGAATTTGGGCGCGCGCGATGGCTCTAGCTTGATAAAATAGATGAAGCCGTGGGTAATAGTTTCAGCGAGTGCGAACGCAGGCGTTTGGCAGTTGTCTGTTGGGGAAAAGTGGTTTCGATCGAGTCAGTCGGCGAGAGCATGAACTGAAATATTACGTGTGCGGTCTATGCCTCCGTAGTCGTTTGGGCTCAGATGTCGTGAGATTTTACTGGAGCGTGGGCCCGAGCAGCGCGTGTTTAAAGTGTTGCCGCTCCAACGTGACGGCATTTGTCCTTGAACAATGGTGTTTCCAATTTTTATTTGGACCCCAGTCTGAATGTGTTTGCGACATCTATTTATGTAGCTCTGTTGTTCACATTCCTTTTCTGGGCATTGCAGAATTTTTGAGGACCGAATTCCTGCAGAGAGTGGTTTCGGCATACTTAATCGCATTGCCCCGAAATCTTGCAGTATTAGTGCCAGCGTAGACCCAAAAACAGTAAGTTCTTGCATTGTGAAGGTGGAGGCTCGGAAGTAAGCTATGTGGTGTTAGTTATGTTGTGTAAGTTGTGCGATGTGATATACGTGGTGCGATCCTGTTGTGTAAGCTGTGCGGCGTGCTCTACTTTGTGCAAGCTGTGCGATCTGACATACGTGGTGCGAGCTATGTGGTGTGAGCTGTGCAGTGTAAGCCGTACGCGCACGCTATGTTCGCCCAGGGGACGGCGTGCCCGCGAGCGCCCACGAAGCACCTCCTCCTCATCCTTCCTCCTCCTCTTTCCTCCTCCTCCTCCTCCCCCTCCTCCTCCTCCTCCCCCTCCTCCTCCTCCTCCTCCTCCTCCCAGCCCGGGGCGAGACCTCGGCGGACCCACGCGGGGCACGAGGAGCGCCCATAGGCGCCCACGAGGCGCAACGGGCGGGCACCAATCGAGACGTCGGCGGACACACCTAAGGCACCAGGGCTGGACCTAAACGCCATGTTGCTGGACTTCGGCCGGGACTTGTGTTGCATCTTGGCAGGGAGGTACAGGAAACCAGGTAGGCCAAAACGAACAACAAAATTACCCCAGTGCGACCCTACCTAGAAGTTGGAGCCCTTCGGAACACAGCATTAGTTGCTATGCTATGCTATGCCATGCCATCCTATGCTGCGCTATGCTATGCTACGCTATGCTATGCTATGCTATGCTGCGCTATGCTATGCTATGCTAAGCCATGCTATGTCATGCTGAGCTATGCTAAGCTATGCTATGATATGCTAAGCTGCGCTATGCTGCGCTATGCTATGCTGCGCTATGCTGCGCTATGACATGCTATGCTATGCTATGCTATGATGTGATATGCTATGCTTGGATTGTGCTGCTATGCGATGCTATGCTAATGCAGCGCTGTGCTATGCTATGCTAAGCTAAGCTAAGCTAAGCTAACCCTCTGGGCAGAGCCTAGGTAGGGAATTACACCCATGCAAATGCTATGCTGTGCTGTGCTGCGCTATGCTATGATATGCTATGCTATGTTATGCTGCGCTATGCTATGCTATGCTGGGCTATGTTATGCTATGCTTTGTTATGCTTATGCAGCGCTGCGCTATGCTAAGTTGAACTCAGCTAAGCTAAGCTAAGCTAACCCTCTGAGCAGAACCTAGGTAGGGAATTTCACCCATGCTATGATATGCGATGCTGCGCTATACTATGGTACGCTATGCTGTGCTCTGCTATGCTATGCTACAGCTCAGCGAAGCTAAGATGAAGGTAAGCTAAGCTAAGATACAACTGAGGTAAGATGAAGCTAAGCTAAGCTATGATGAAATAAGCTAAGCTAAGATGAGATAAGCAACGCGAAGCTAAGGGAACGTCACTGGGGGAGCCGCGGGGCGGATGCCGGGGGAACCGCCCGGGGCGCGCCCCACTGCCCGGCCCTTTAAGCAAACAGAGTAAGAACCCTCCTAGGCAGAGCCTAGGTAGGGAATACAACTGAGGGAAGATGAAGCTAAGCTAAGGTAAGATGAAATAAGCTAAGCTAAGATGAGATAAGCAACGCGAAGCTAAGGGAACGTCACTGGGGGAACCGCGGGGCGGATGCCGGGGGAACCGCCCGAGGCGTGCCCCACTGCCCGGTAAGCAGACAGAGTAAGAACCCTTCTAGGTAGAGCCTAGGTAGGGAACGAACACAAAACGAACAACAACGTTTAGGTCCAGCCCTGCAAGGCACGAGGAGCCAACGACGAGAGGGAACACGGAACAGCTGTGGTGGACTGGTCCAATGTATTCAGCACGCCCAGAAAGAAGTTGTACGTGCAAGCGCCGACTGGGGAACAGCATGTTGGGCCATGATTTGACGTGCGCGTGGCGGCGCGCTCGCGTGGCCCGCATTGTAGTACGTGTCGGTGCTCCCAGATGGAGTCGAAGCAGATGGAGTCGGAGGATCGCGCCGCATCGCCGATGCATAGGCGGTGCGGCTTGATGTGGAGCCAAGGTTACTCCAAGCCGACGGTACCGATGCATCGGCGATGCGGCGCGATCCTCCGACCCTATCTGCACGGCCTCTCATATTCCAGCTCCGTTCTCGTCTTTGCGTGTCGGCCGTTTTGTTCGCATTTGATCGTAAGGACTCAACTGTGCAGATGTTACGCCGTCGCCATCTCCAAGCGCTCACCGTTTCGTGTCTCAGTTTTCGATTGCGAAGTGAGCTGTCGTTGCTTCTTCCCGTCCGTTTCAGTACCTTCATAGCGCAGGTCTAGAGTTCGACATCGCAGTGTTTAAAGTCCAGTGCCAGCTGGGGTCTGCAGTCTGTCTTCAGTGAGCGCTTGCGCCATCGAGGGGTTCGGGGGCCGTTGCATTGACTTCAACGTGCCCTAAAACTATGTGCAATGTTCATGCGGCAGGGAGATTATCATATTCACTTGACGGGCACCCACGTTCATTTTGTAAATTGGTCCAGAAGGCACGTGGCTGAGGGCGTTGGATTCCCTCCTCGGTCTGCAAGGCGCGGCGGTGGTTTCATTACCCGTCTTCTATCTACGGCTCCCAGTTGTGATTGGCATGTCCTTATCATTAGTTCGTGGCCATTCGGGGCATGCAGGTCGCCTCGACTTTCGTCCGATCGCGGTGTGGTGACCCTCACCATTGACGAGCCCCCGTCAGCAGCAAGACCGCCCAGGGGTAGGGGAGGTGACGGGAATCGGAGCGCATGCAACGGGGGTCATCGTCAACAAGGTCGGCCAATACCTCCCGATCCCTTCTGGCTGACCCCCCGGATTGGGATCTACGCAGATACGGTCCCCACCCGTCGAGGGTTCGTAGAGGGGGGGTTATCCCAAGGTGAGGTTGCGGAATGAACTCAGCTGGATGCCCACATGCTCTTATTCCAAGAGCCGTTTGGAGCGATGTTCTCGTGAACCCATCTCTGCCCGTACGTCCCCCTACGCCCTTTTCTCTCCGCTGACCCGGGGCTGGGAGGTACTGTGCGGCCAGAGGGGTTCGCGACATGGCTCTGGCTGTCCCGGGCTGGCGCGCCTCTCTTGGCAGGAGGGAGGACGCAGGGCAAGCTCCGCCGTCAACCCTGGCCTGTCGATCGCAACGGCGCATGGACATTATGACGAGCGTCGCGGTATAGGGCGACAGCGAACACGGTTGGACAAGTGCGATTGCAGGTGTCCGACAGTGTGGTCGGACCAGAAGCGCCCGAGGCACATGCAGTGCAGATGGCACCAGCAACCCGTGCCTCTCAGGTGTCCACGCGCTCCGATCCGTCACTGGCAGAACGAGAGCCAGGGCGGCCATTCGCCCCCCAGCCCAGCGAGGGAGAAAGAGGTTTTGAAAGTTTGGCTCCCTGGACCGCCTGCGCCCACCTGCAGCCGTGACGACGAGAGCCCCTCCCCGGGGCCCCGAGAACTGAACACGGCCAAAAGCTCAGTCCTCGATCCGTTCCGCCCTCGAGCTAAGCGGAGTTTTTGTTTGCGGTCTCGTGGACAATTGTCCATCCGATTCCGTTCCGCAGCATAGGCGGAACGAAGACAGGACCAGGGAACACGATAACGAAGCAAAAACGGAAAATGTTGGTAGCTGGAGCCTTGCATGCTTCTCCTGCCTCCTCTTTGCTGGTCCTTCCTCCCCCTTCCGTCTTCCCCCCTCCTCCCCCACTTCCCTGGCTCCTGGAGGAGGGAGCTCGGTAGCTCGCTCGCTCCCTCCTCAAGCGTTGGCGCCGCAGGACGCTCAGAGCTGCGAGCCCCGGCCCCGGCGCCTACGACTCGCGCCCCGTGACGCCCAACGGTCGGGGACCGAGCTCGCCAGAAGGGGTGTCGTCAGCGGAGGAAACTCAGCGGTCAGCTTGAGGGGAAGTGAGAAGGGGCGGGCCTTCTCGGCAGGCTCGGAAGGCCCCCAGCGATTGAGAAGTTCTGGAAGCCTTACCCGAAGGCACAGCCAATTTCTCAGAAGGCCAGGGGGCTCCTGAGAAGCCTCACCGCCTTCTGAGAAAGCCTTCTTCCTCTCACTTCTCCCGGGCGCGCCGCCGAGAAACAGTACCGATACTGCTACCTTGTCCTCGTTTTTGTCGTCGTGGGCCTCCTGGGAGGCCCTCGTCGCAACAGCTGGATGGGCCTCGAAATTCTACCAGGAAGCTAGACGCATATGACGCGGCCAGCCCGGGCGAGAGCTGTGTACACATGTCCAGCCTGGATGAGAGCCTAGCCACAGATCTCTCCAGCGCTCGGTCCTTGTCTGTCCCGGCACGCAGGGCTTCCGTGTGTGTATCCAGCGCGTGGCTTGCGGACGTTCCACGTGTGAATCCAGCCGTGTGTGTTTCCGGTTTCCTGGTCGTCAGAGAGCACTTTGGGGGAGGTCCAGGGGGAGGCGCTATCGGTACCTGTTGCTTTTGCAGTGTCGCTCGGCAGGACGATGAGAGGCGGCGATGTGGGCGAATAACCCAGGGGCAACGCAAACTGTCGGAGTTCCGCGCGGAGTTCTCGGATCGTCGATGGGCCCTCCTGGCAGCGTCTTCGGCGCCGCTTTCGGCGCGCTCCGCGCGCCAGTGTGGGGGGGTCCTGCCAGCGCCGATCCGAGAAAGCAGCGCAGACTTCCATCAGTTTATTCCCTACCTAGGCTCTGCCTAGAAGGGTTCTTACTCTCTTAGCTTAAAGGGGCCGGGCAATGGAAAGCGCCCCGGGCGGTTCCCCCGGTCCCCTGGGAGCGGTTCCCCCCAGTCCCCTGGGAGCTTTAGCTTTAGCTTTAGCTTTAGCTTAGCTTTAGCGTAGCTTTAGCTTAGCTGTAGCTTAGCTTTGGCTTAGCGTTTCGCTTAGCTTTTCGCTTAGCGTTTAGCTTAGCTTTAGCTTAGCTTGAGCTTAGCTTGAGCTTAGCTTGAACTTAGCTGTAGCTTAGCTTGAGCTTAGCTTTAGCTTAGCTTTAGCTTAGCTTCAGCTTAGCTTTAGCTTAGCTGTAGCTTAGCTTTAGCTTAGCTGCTGCTCAGCTTTAGTTTAGCTTTAGCTTAGCTTTAGTTTAGCTTTAGCTTAGCTTTAGCTTAACTTTAGCTTAGCTGTGGCTTAGCTTTAGCTTAGCTTTAGTTTAGCTTTAGCTTAGCTTTAGCTTAGCGTTACTGTTACTACTAATGCTGTTTTCCTAGGGGTTCCAACTCCTAGGTAGGGTCGCACTGGGATCATGTTTATGCCGGTTTCCTTCTTCCAATAACACGTATTCGCCGGGGAGCCTCGCCGAAGACATGGACTATCGGCGCTCTTGGATATGTGTATTGCCCCCCAAGAGCTAGTCGCCCCCATCGTGGCCCCCGTGAAGAAATTTAGGAGGCGAAATGGGTGGATAACCAAGACGCGGGCGCCATCCGCCCTTGTTGCAGCCAGTCCAAAACGGCTCAAGGAGGGAACAGGTCCCGGAGGTTGTTTTCCTTGGGTTAAGGCCCTCCCTCCCCAGGTCCCGTCCCTGGCCCCCGGAACGTAATGCATTTCGACGGTCGGACTCCGAAATTGAATCTCTTCGGTTTGTTGTCCTTGCGTTTGTGGTTGTTGTGATTGTGGAGGCCGTTCTCCTGCCTCCGGCATTCTCTGTACCATCTCTCTCTTCTCCTGCCTCCTCCTGCCTCCTCCTTATCCTGCCTCCTCTTCCTCCTGCTGCCTCCTGCCCCCTCCCTGCTCATCCTGCCTCCGGTTGCTCGTCCTACGCTCTCACTCCCTCTTCTTCCTCCTGCAAGCTCCTCCTCCTGCCTCCTCCTGCCTTCTCCTTCTCGTGCCTCCGCCTCCTGCCTCCTCTCGGGTGCCCATTTCGCCGTTTGAGGCTATCTTGGATTTGTTGGAATGGTGTTGCTCCGTTCCGAGACCTCTAGGACCGCCGTGAACTTCCCTTGAAGCGCTGAATTCAGGGTCTTGAAGCCCGCGCCCAGGAGTGCCTAGGCTTGCCTGGGGTGTTTCTCTTCCGTAGACCCCCAGCGGCCGTACCGCTTGTGCTTGAGTTGACCATTTACAAATGTTCTGAACCTCTTGCCAGAGATTCGACCACGCCTTTGGGCTGGTGCGTTTCGCGTGTGTGTGTGTGTGTTTGTGTGCGTGTTTGTTTGCCTGTGCGTGTTATGGTCTTCGGCGACGTTCGCATGTTTAGTTGTTTCTAGAGGGTGGAATTGTCAAAGAACATCATAGCTCGATGATTAAAAGGTAGAGGTATAACATCCAAACGTGAGAAGCAATATGGCAGCCTGATCGCTTCCGTTTTCAGCCAATGCATCATGCAGCGCCGTGTGCGCGTGTCTGGCCCGTTCGTGTTGCCTGGTGTAGAAGCTGACAACGTGTGATGCGCGCGTCGATGGTTGGGTTTTCTCGGTGGGCCCCGTTGCGATTGCCTGCCGCAGTTTTATCGTGTAGTGGTTTGCCTTTCGGGGGTGACTCTTGGCTTGCTTTCGCATGGGGCCAGCCGCGCCGCGTCTCATATTTACTGCTGCAACGCATTAGCAACAGCCGCATGCTAATCTGCCTACTGCGTGCGAATATCTTGCAAAGAAGGAGGAGGGGGGGGAAAACAATTCTCCCAGGGGTAACCCAAAGTTCGCTCTTGTGGGGGGATTCGCTCGCGACATCTCCCAAAGATTATCCGCCAGATAAGAAAGGGGGTAGTTGTTTTTCCCGGGGTTGCCGATGGTGCACGAGACTGGTAGGGAGGAGAAGGAATTGGCGAGGATTGGGCCTTCCTCGGCCTGGCGAAACCAAGCTTCGAAGGCGAAATGGCTTATCGACGAAGGACACACACGATCGTAGATGACCCAGTTCGCTGTTGGGGGACAGGATCTCCCCGCGTGTGGATAGTTGCGTCGATCTCTTGCGTTTGCTGGATTCGGTTCGGACAGCTCGGTCAGTTATCGGCTTGCTCTTGTCAAGCGGATCTACAATGTTGCCCGGTATGTTTTAAGTACCGCGTCTGTTCTAGGTATATGACTGAAGTTTGGGTCCAGAGTCCAGGCGTTCCATGCGCATCGCCGCTGAGTTCTTCTCTTGTTCAGCAGGCTGGAAACACAACGCGCCTGCGATGCACATGTGCCCGTGCACCAATCGTCTCATGTTGCAATCTACCAGCTACAGCGTCGTCTACTGTGTGTGCGCGCGTGTGCATGTGTGTAGTGTGTATGTCTGTGTGTGAGACTGGGCACTTCGATAAATATGTTTGTAGTTGGTTCAGTTGTTTATTTGATAGCGTGACCCGCAGCCCAACTCCTTTGAATACCTCCGCACCGTCCTTCTCGTGCACTCATCTATATGCTCTCCGAGCGACCGCTTCCGAAAGCCGCAGGGGCCCGAGGTAGCGGACAGCGGACAACGGGAGGAGTAATGTGAGGAGCGCTTGAGGACGAGGTTCAGAGAATGATCGAGGCGAAGGGTCCAGCGGGAGGATGAGAGGGAGGGGCGGGAGGAGGAGCAGGAGGAGGAATTTTCGATATCGTATCATCGAGATGTCCAGCTCTACTGCCACGAACGAGACTGAGCCTGTCAGCCCCAGGCTGGGGATGCCCTCCGCCCGACCTCCCTCCCGCGGTGAGGGTGCCACCGGCTTCACGCTGCGAGCCGCACGGTGACGATCACATCGTTTTGTCATTTTCGTGATGCTTCGAAAGAGCACAAACAGCATGAATATAAATGTTTGACGGCCCGCGTGGATTTCTTGGATCGGCGTTGAGCCTCCCTGGCGGCGACTCCAGCGCCGCCCCAGGCGCGCTCCGCGCGCGCCATAGGGGGGGGATAGTCCAGCGCCGATCCAAGAAATCCATGCGGACCTCCGAGAAGCCATGTTCATGCAGCTTTTTATCGTAGTGATGCTTGCGGGTTGGATGTGAAGGACGAGCACCCGTGCCCCCGCTGCGTGGCCAATGTGTGTTGCTGTCCCCTGGCGGTTCGCCCTTCTCTTCTGCAGCTTGCCTCTCTGCAAGCAGATCCAGCATCCAGAATCCCTCCGAGAAGGACGGCGCGGGTGAAGCGCAAACGTGGATGATGGCGCGTGGATTGGCCACGGGGCCTGTTCCCGTACAGGGTCGGCGCGCTCCGTCGCCAGATCAGGCGGCGGTGGCCTCTTGTTTCTGTAGGGTATGTTACCCGAGCTGTGGATTTGGCGCCCACGCGCCAGATCCATGGATCCCTGATCCATGTACACGTGTGCCCGGCAGTTGCAGGTCCACATCGTTCCTTCCATTCCCCCGTCCCAGGACGGAGGGAGACAGCCAGGGGAGGAGGGAGGTGAGGAGGGATGCACGCTTGGTACAGATGTTCGGCTCCTACCTCACCCGTTCCTCTCCCCTTGCCTTCCCTCTCTCCTCCCGCCTCTCCTGCTCCCCTCGCCGGGCGCAGGGTTCACTTCGAGCAGATTCGATGCCGATTCCGTCAGGCCCGATCCGATTGGATTCCAATATTCCGACGATCCAGTGCGTCCCGATGCTTGCACGGGCGCTGCTGAACATTCTGACGCAGCCGAGCTTATTTGATTCCCGTTCCGTGCCGATGCGGCCCGATTCGACGCTCGTTCCGATTCGATCCGATATCCCATTTCGGTGCTGGCTGATCCTGCCTTCGTCCCTCCTTCGTGCTTCTGCTGCACCCGCTGCTGCAACGAGCGATCAGTGGCGGCCCGCGGTGTGGAGGTCCTCAGTACACGATGAGATCAAGGCCTGCTTCCCCCTGTGCCTGGTGCAGCATGTTGCGTCTGCCTCTTCGAGTGGGGCATACGAGGGCAAGAGCGGATGCGCTGAAGCGGATGATGGCAGGCAAGCAGACGCGACGCGAGACGACACATCCAGGATTGTTCACAGTGGCGCACTTCTTTGAACCGAGGCGGGGTGAATTCGCAATGCCAGGACAGGGATCTTGTCGGCAGGACGATGATTCAGGATCTGGCTTCCTTGACCAACATGGTATGTGCCCGTCCAGTTCCGTGTTCGTCTCGCTATTCGGCAGAGGGGATTGTTTTATTTACGTTGATTGAGAAGGTCTTACGGCCGGTGCCGCCGACCTTTAAGACGAGGACGACGAGGAAGAGGAGGGGGATGAGCAGAGGGAGGAGTAGGAGGCGGAGATCGCAGCGGAGCAGTAGGATGATGATGATGATGATGATGATGATGATGATGATGATGCTGATGATGATGGTGATGGTGATGGTGATGGTGATGATGATGATGATGGTGATGGTGATGTTGATGTTGATGTTGATGATGGTGGTGATGGTGATGTTGATGTTGATGATGGTGCTGATGCTATTGATGATGATAAGGATGATGATGACGGTGATGATGCTGATGCTGCTGCTGATTACGATACTGGTGGTGGTGATGGCGATGATGATGATGATGATGATGATGATGATGATGATGATGATGATGATGGTGGTGGCGATGATGATGCTGATGATGATGATGCTGATGATAATGATGATGATACTGATGATGGTGATGATGAGGATGACGATGACGATGATGCCGATGATGATGGGGAGGAGGATGCTGAGGATGATGATGATGATGTTGATGATGATGCTGATGCTGATGCTGATGCTGCTGCTGATGCTGATGATGATGATGATGATGATGATGGTGGTGGTGGTGATGATGCTGATGCTGATGCTGATGATGATGATGATGCTGATGCTGATGCTGCTGCTGATGATGATGATGATGATGATGATGATGATGATGATGATGATGATGATTATGATTATGATTATGATTATGATGATGATGATGATGATGATGATGATGATGATGATGATGATGATGATGATGATGATGATGATGATGATGATGATGATTGATGATGATGATGATGATGATGATGATGATGATGATGATGATGATGATGATGATGATGATGATGATGATGATGATGATGATGATGATGATGATGATGACGACGACGACGACGACGACGACGACGACGACGACGACGCGACGACGACGACGACGACGACGATGATGGGTGGTGGTGGTGGGTGGTGGTGGTGGTGGTGGTGGTGATGATGATGATGATGATGGATGGATGATGATGATGATGATGATGATGATGATGATGATGATGATGATGATGATGATGATGATGATGATGATGATGCTGATGATGATGATGATGATGATGATGATGATGATGATGGTGGTGGTGGTGGTGATGGTGGTGGTGGTGGTGGAAGAGGTTGTGGTGACGGTGGTTTGCTGATGCTGATGCTGATGCTGATGCTGCACTGATGCTGCTGCTGCTGCTGATGATGATGATGAGGAGGATGAGGAGGAGGAGGAGGAGGAGGAGGAGGGGGAGTAGGGGAAGGGGGAGGAGGGGGGGAAGAAACAGTAGGAGGACGGGGATAATATGAGTCGGAGGAGCAGGAGACGAACGAGGACGTGGAGGAGGGGGACGAGGAGGGGCAGGAGGAGGAGGAGGAGGAGGAGGAGGAGGAGAAGGAGTGTGGGGAGGAAGAGGTCGAGGTAAGGTTAGGTCCTCTTGTGCGCAGTTTGGGGGCGTTTTGGAAGACTCGAGGGGCCTCTTGGGAGCTTCTTGGGGGTCTCCAGGGGCTTCCGTGGGGTTTCTTCCAGGCGTCTTGGAGTCTCTCGAGGGCAAGGGCTCGAGAATGTCCGTTCGGGTCCCCCGTCTGGGAGCCCTCTCGGGTGCCTCTTGGCCTGTCTTGGAGGCGTCTCGGGCCGTCTTGGAGCCCTCGTGGGCCATTTTGGGAATCTCTTGGAGGACTTTGGGCCGTCTTGGGGCAATATTGGGGGCCTTTTGGGCCGTTCTGGACCGTCGGGAAGCGGAAGTGGCGAGAACGCCACAATTATTCAAACACCGAATGGCAATTTTTGGATTTTGCATCGTTAGACCTTCTTGGAAGTGTTTCTGGAGGCCTCTTGCAGGCCTCATGGGCCGCCTGGAGGCCGTCAAGGCGTCTTGGACATAGTTCGGCGATTCGGAACCTTCTTGGACCGTATTGGGGGCCTCTTCGGGCACCCTTGACCCGTCCTGGGTTTTTTGAGGACCCGAGACCACCCGTGGTTTTGCCGTATTTGGGTTGCGACCCCTCCCCAGGACATCCCCCCGACGGGGGAGGGATCAGAGGGAAGGGGTTTTCCTTCGATTGAATTACGTCGTTGCTCAATTTCGCTTTGGCTGGCGCGCCTGAGGAGGAGGGCTCAGGAAAAGGGGGGGGAGCGGCCACGGGCCCAGAGAAATGGGCCCCCCTCGTTTCGTGTCGCGGGTTGGGGAGCGGTGATCTTTGACAGAGAGCTCCGCCCGTTGGCCGAATGGCATAGGGCGGTCCCACCAGATGTTTGCCCAGGCCAGGTGGCCAGGGATGGCGAGGATCTCTGGAGGGGTTGGGCGCGCGCTCTGGCGGGCGGTGCTGGTTACGCGGCCAGCCTCAGAACCCGAGCTTTGGGGTTCCGCCTGCCTGCCGACGTCGCCTTCCCCTTTGGCCAGGGATGGCGACGACTGTGGGAGGAGTAGGGCGCGCGCTCTGGCGGGCGGTGCTGGTTGCGCAGCCAGCCTCAGAAACCGAGCTTTGGGGTTCCGCCTGCCGACGTCGCCTTTCCCTTCCCTTGTGCCCCTTTTTGGTCAGAGGTTGTCCCTGTCGCACGGCTTGGGAGGTTCTTGCGGGCCCCCAGCGACAGATGCGCAGGGGCAGCCCCGTGGGTTCTTTGGGCACGGGGGCGGAGTTGGAAAGCCAGCCCGCCCCGACCGTCGCCCATCCCCACCGCTCCTCCCCCTGTCGAGGGGAGGAGGCCAGCTTCTCAGGTCAACGCCGTATTTAGGCTCCTTCACAGGGTACACTGATTGCAAAGGGGCGCTGCAGTGCTGCGGGTGCCCTAATGGGGCAGTCAGGCCTGGCAACTTGCGTGCTCACCTGTGGAAGCAGACTTTTCTAGAAGGGGGGGCGCCATAGGTCATCAGTATAAAAGTTCCCGCACACACCAGCGTGACTGCGGTTCGGGAAGGGCGCCTCCTGCTGTTTGAACATGAAGGCGATCAAGTGGTGCATGGGCCGTCAAGAGCTGGGGCGGGGCTTGCCCGCAGGAGCAAAGATGTGGTCTCGATGGCCAAAGGAACGCTTAGCCTGGCGCGCACGTCAGGGGAGTATATCAGCAGGGCCGAAGCCCAATATGCGGATCAAGAAGTGTTTGACAATGTAGGAGCCCATGGGCTCACGCTTGGATCGCTCGAGGCCGTTGGCGAGCTGGTGGAAGTGATTTCGAAGGCGTGGTGGGAGGAGGGGGAAGCGGCTGCTGCCTCTACTACCCCCCCAACCCAACCCTCCTCCGCCGCAGGCCAGAGAGAAGTGCTGCCCCCAGAGTTGGCCGAGCGGGCCAATGATAAGAACCAGATGCCTTGGTTTTTCAGCCAACACTGTCTCCTGGAGGTTGAAGTTCTGGAGGTAAATCACCCTCCAACGGTTTTTTTGTTCCGCCTGTGGAGGCTACGCAACGGCCTCCTCTGGGGCCATGGGTTTTAGCTCCAGTTGTCTAGGCTCGCTAAGGGTCCTAGGGGACACTGGCAAGGAGTATACCAAGGCGGTGTCGAATGTGAAGCACCCCAACAGACCTCTCAAACTGGGCCCCCGGAGGTCTCCTGGGGGGGGCGGCGAGAGCTAGGTTGGGGTGGCTCGAGAGAGATTCAGGGGCCCAGCCTCGAGATGAGAAGTTTGGGACCAGAGAGGGCCCAAGGTGCACGTTTTGCCTTGCCGACTTCCTCCTAGCTTTCGGCCTCAATGAAGGCGAAGCATGGAAGCCTGGAGTGAGATTCGAACGTTCTGAAGAGCAGGACGTCGATGAACTGGCTGTCTGCTGAACTGTACCCCAGGGGGGCCCTGTCGCGGACCTCGGGCGGGTCTTCGGCCTTCCTGCCCTTGGTAGACAAAGGTCCACTCTGAAGGGCCCCCCTGGGGCAATGGCGGACTGTGGGACTTCTGTCCTCTTTTTCCTTCCCCCTCAGTGGCGTGCGATCCTCCTCCTCCTCCTCCTCCTCCTCCTCCTCCTCCTCCTCCTCCTCCTCCTCCTCCTCCTCCTCCTCCTCCTCCTCCTCCTCCTCCTCCCCCCCCTCCCCCTCCTCCTCCTCCTCCTCCTCCTCCTCCTCCTCCTCCTCCTCCTCCTCCTCCTCCTCCTCTTCCTCCTCCTCATTTACTCTGGTTTTTGTCGGCCCGATCCAAATCGACTCCAATATTCCGACGATCCGTTGCGACCCGATCTGGCGCAACCGGTCCGATTCGATGCCGACTCCGTGCCGATGCGGCCCGATCAGACGATTCGATGCGATTCGATTTCCCGATTCGGTGCTGATCGACGTCACGAAAAAGTTGCATCATCGCCAGAGTCTGGACGCGAGCCCTGGGCCCGTCCTTTCTATTGCACCTATCGAACTGGAGCCGTTTGTGATGGCGAGGATTCTACGAAGATTTCGATTCGATCTGACTCCCTGACTCGATTATGATTGATCCTGCCCTGCCCAGCCTCGCCCTCCCGAGGGAGGGCAAGGGAGAGAAGGGAACGGAGGGAGAGACGGGAGAGGAGGGGGATACGGGAGGGAGACGCGAGGGGACGGAAGAGGAGGAAGGCAGGGAGGAGGGGCGGGGAGGAGAGGGGAGGGGAGGAGGCCCTGCCCAGCCTCGCCCGCGCCTGACGGCCCGCGCCCCGCGCGGGCGGGGGCAGGCGGCACGGGGCGCCCCGCCAGGCCACAGAGCGGCGCGCCTTCCCCGCAGGACGTCGTGCGCGCCCGCGAGCACGCGCTCGCAGGTCGGGGCGACGGAACGGGGTAGGGTCGGACCGAGATCGAGGTCCAGGTCGGGGAGGACATCCCAGTGTTTTTCGTACCTGTTGGATGTTCTTGGTCATCCTGGGGAGGGTCGCATTGGATGCTCTGTCTGTTTTGGCCGACGGAGTGTCGCACGTTCTTGAGGCATGGTTTTCTGGCCAAGGTCTGACTGTATGGAGACAGTGGGTGCAAAGTCCAGCAGCAGTTCTTGATTCCTTCTGGGCACGGCACGGCACGGCACGGCTCCGCCTGTTGCGGGCACGGCACGCGAATGCCTTCGCCTCTCGAATCGGCGGCGCATTCCGAACCCTACCCTCGCCGATCAACGATCAATGTGGACAAAGTCAAGTCCAGCAGCAGTTCTTGTGCATTCTGTGAACAGAGTTCGCTGCGTCGCCGCGGCCGTTGTCCATTTGAGACAAGAAAGAGCAGCCTGCCCAACAGCGGCCGCTGTCAGTTTTGAACAACTTGCTATCGGGCATCGTACCCGTTGTGTCCATACCCATCTTGGGCGTCGTCCAAATCAGGGGACGTGTCTCGAAGACGAGCACTCATCGGCGGCGAAATCCAAACCCTACTCTCGCCGATCAACGATTCAGGCAACTCGATGGGCGGTGGCCTCAGGGTTCGGAGTTCGTCGAGCACGTGGCGGCATCCGAACCTTGCCCCCGCCTCCCATCGATTCTGGATAATCGATTGCTGGTAGGGGTAAGTTCGGATGTCGCCACCTACTCAGTGGACGAGTCTTGAAGGCGGACACCAAATCATTAACAATTTCTGTGATCGATGTGGAGTTTTCTTGGATCGGTGCCTGGGGCCCCCCGTGGCGGCACCTCCGGCGCCGCCCCTGGCGCTCTCTACGTGCCAGGGAGGGGATTCTAGCGCTGACCGCAGAGCTCCGAGAAATCATGTTTTTGTATTTTTTTCTTCCTTTGTTCAGGGGACGAGTCGGAGGCTAGCAAAGCTCCCACCTTGCCGAGCCGGTCAGCAAATTGCCTTCGAGAGGTGGTGTTGCAGCCGCCTCTTCTGCAGGACAGCACCAGGTTTCGGCTCTGAGGCGTTTTTCCACTGAAGGATGTTCTGCTACAGGGGGTTCCGTGCACCACCGAATGAGGATAGTTCGCTTCAGATCGGCATAAGCAACAATTGTGGGAGTTTCGCGCGGATTTCTTGGATCGGGCGCTGGGCTGGCGGCGCCTCCGGCGCCGCCCCTGGCGCGCTCTGCGCGCCAGGCAGGGGGATCCAGCGCGGATCCAAGATATCTGCGCGGAGCTCCGAAAGTTGGCATTTGTGCAGTGCTTCCTCCCTGGAGGAGCGTTCGGAAGCGGGGGCGAGCCAGCTCGTGCTAGGGAAGCGTTGGGCTCGAGCCTTCCAGACCTGGAGTTTGCAGCCGCTCTCGTTGCCAGATCGACACGGGATTGGACGGTCCAGTGCTCGTGGGGCGTTTTCGGCAGGCATTCCCGGTCATGCTCAGAATGATCAGTATCGCTCCAGAGCGTCTCGATCTGGGGCGCTCGGGAAAGGCTGCGGCACCCGATACATCCGACGGACCCGCCAGCCCTCAGAGTTTCCCCATCTCTCCTCATCTGGTTTATCTTCGTCTTGGTTTCGTCTTATTCGGACCGCAAGCGTTCTCGCGCACGGCCTGAGAAGGTTCCCTTCGCCAGCTGTAAGGGTTCGTGCGCGGGCCGGCGCGAGGCGGGGTTCCCCTCCCCTCTCTTCGTCATGGTCCTCGTCGTTCTCTTCCTACTTGAACTATCGAAGACGCCTACGGCGAATCACCGCCGCCCCCTGCCTTTTTGGGAAGCGCCTCTGTGGCCAACCGTTGGGCCCTCGCCTGGCCAAGCTATCGGACAATGTATTTCCCCAGCCGCTCTGGAAGCTCATCGGGGAACACTTCGGGGATGATGAGCGGGAGGATCAGGAGAGGTAGGAGGAGGAGGAGGAGGAGGAGGAGGAGGAGGAGGCCTCTTAGGATCCTCTTGGGGCACTCTTGGGGCCCTGGGAGATTCCTGGGGGCCTCCCTGGGCCTCTCTGGGGCCTTTAGGGGCTTCTTGTGGCCTCTTTGGCCGTTTGCTGGCCCGTCTGACGCCGTCGGAAGCCGTCTTGGGGACCATTTCCCTCTTGGGGCCCTCATGGGGCGCTTCAGGACCGTCTCGGAGGTCATCTTGGGTGTCTTGGAGGCCTCTTGGGCCGTCTTGGGGTCCTGTTGGGGATGTCTTGGTTGCCCTCTTGATCCGTCACGGGGACATCTTGGAGGCCTCTTGGGAGCTCCGGATCGATCTTTGGGGCTGTCTTGCCCCGTCGGAAGTTCGAAAATAATCACATGCCAAAATCAGTCAAACATCAATGGCAAATCTTAGATTTGGGCCTCTTGGGGGGGCTCTTGGAGCTCTCTTGGAACGTATTGGCGGCCTCTTGGGCAATCTTGAGGCCGTTTCGGGCATTCTTGGGTCCATGATGGGCAATATTGTTAGGCTTCCTTGCCGTCTTGGGGGCATGTTCGGGCCGTCTTGTAGGCGATCTTGGATCATCTTGTACATCTTGAAGGCATCTTGGAGGTCAGATTGGCCGTCTTGGAGGCGATCGGGCCAATGGAGTGTTTGGGCTTTCTGGAAATTCTAGGTGGCCGGCGGGTTGGGCCGAAGTTCCACGGTGAGTGCTTTAGACATGGTCCAGAACCCCAGATTTATGGCACGCCTTGCACCCATGAGGCAAGCCACAGGGGGCGGCGGATCGAAGACGCCTACGGCGAGTCAGATCCGCCCCCTGCCTTTTAGGATACGCCTGTGTGGCCAAACGTCTAGGCAACCTATGATTACGCTTTTTGACCATGCGTTCCCCTAGTCTTTGTGGAAGCCCTTCCGGGAACGCATGGGGGAGGAAGAGGATGAAGAGAGGAAGGAACGAAACGAGGATGATGAGAATGATGAGGAGACCTTTTCGAGAGCTCCTTGGGTCATTATGAGGGCATCTTGGGAGCTGCCTGGGGACGAGGACGCGCTCACCCACCCGGAGCCGGGAGGAAGGAGGGGTCGAGGAGCGAGGAGAGTTTTTCTAGTCTTCGGTCGGTGGTGGGGATCCGGCCAGCGCTCCAGGTTCGGGGCCAGGTTTTGTCAGTGAAGTGTTCGCCGCCAGCCGAGGAGGCGAAGTCTCTTTGCAAGAGATCAGCCCTGCCGAGAGAGCGAGGTTTGAGGCCTCCGACGACAGAGTGGCAATCTATGTTAGGCTCTGGGGGGGTCGAAGTGTTGTCGCCCAATAGAGCGGAAATCGTGCGGAGGGAGCTCCTGGACCGTGTGATTTACGAGTCGCATGGTCAGGAGGTGGAAGCCTGTGGAAGGAACGTTTAAGGACCCCGAGGCGAAGTCTCGTCGGTGTGTTCACGGCCACAGAGATCCAGATGCTGGATCGCTCCAGGTGTATTCGCCTACCCCCCAAACCTCGAGCATGACTCTGTTCATTCAGGTGCTCATGAACCTGGGGATGTTAGCGGACATCGCCGATGTAAAAAAAACGTTCACCCAGTCAGACGGGATGTCCAGAACCCAAGGTGAGATCTACGTGGAAACATGTGAAGGAGTAAAGGTCACCGAGGGCTCCCTTACAAGGCAATTGGTGCACGTATACGGCCTCGACGATGCCCCATGGCCTGGAGGCGCACAGTGATTAAATGCATGGAAAACACAGCTCTCGCCGCACGCTACTCGATTCATGTTCGTGGTGCCGTTATGGCAAGCAGGGACGTTTGCTCAATATGATACTTCTGGAAGCTGACGACTTCTTTATTGCAAGTGCTTCCGAGCAGGATCGGACTCGGTTGCGACAGGCGTTAAAAGCTCGGTTTCGCTTCGGACAGTATCGAGATTGCCAAGCGAGCCCCGTAGATTTTGCAGGCCGCCAAGTTACGATCGGTTCGCGTCGAGCCACTATAGATATGGAAAAATACATACTAGAAGAGATTCGCCCCGTGTCTCTGGCCAAAGGACGCCTTGGGAAGAAGGATGCTCTTGTCGACAGGGCCGAGTTTCAAGCATTGCGCTCGTTGATTTACAAATTCAATTGGGTCGACAGGGAAGTCAGACCCGAAGCCGCAGGGACAGCGAGCAGACTTGCCAGTCGTCAATAAACTGCCACCACAGGAGACGTGAGCATCGCGAACAAACTAGTCAGACAACTACGGGCATCGGCTTCTCGGGGGATAATCATTTGGCGCCTCGACCCAGAGTACATGGCGTTTGTTGCCTTCTCCGACGCTGCAGGCGTCGGCGGCCCTGTGGCGCTAGATGACGATCGCGGGCTGCTTGTCGATCCCAGCCAAGGAGTTTGGATGGTTTTGGCTTGCGATCGAGACATAGCCGAAAACTGTGGAGTGCGTGCCTCTATCTTGGATTGGCGCAGCTCTAAGCTGCGCCGCAAGGTACCCTCCACCTTAGCAGGCGAGACACTTGCGTTCCCGGCCGCAGTGGCAGAGGTCGAGTATCAGCAGGTGCTTTATCGTGCTGTGATTTTCAGAGACGTGACTATACGAAACCAGCACTGGTGCTCTGGTCCATTCGTGACAGTCTTGCGTCGCGATTGTCGCATGGGGCCCGAGAGGGACACATTCATGTTGTGGATGTTAAGTCAATTGACGATACGATGTTGAAAGAAGGGAATGCGTCGGCAAAGGACCGTCGCACCGCTATTGCTTTGGCAATAATATCAGAAGGCTTCGAACAGGCCTCCGGCAAGGTACGCTGAATTCCCCACAGTCGTACGCCTGTAGATGCCCATACAAAAGAGGACCTAACTAAGTGTAACGCCGTGTTACTCGACCTCATGACCAGTTGACGTCTTATCCTGGTGGATGAGGGGGGCGAGGTGGAGAAGAGGAAGGAGGGCCCAGGACTCAAGAACCGTTCCCAAGCTGCCTCCCGGAATATCCTGGATCGCAAGGTTGCCGACGTCACGTGGGAGAGAGAGAGTTTGAGAAACAATGGGCCCGGATCCTCACTCGGTGGTGGTGGTGGTGGTGGTACGGTGTCTCTCCTCATCCCTGCCTCCCTTCCTGTTTGCATGTTCCCTTGCTTGTTCCGGCCGGCCGGCATGGGGATAGGGGAGCAGCTGTTTCAATAGGCAAGGCCTATTGTAGATCCCCGCCGGCAGGTCGAGTTTACGAGAATAATCGGGCAGAAGTGTGGCCACCTCTTCTTGCTAGGGGTGCTGAAACTAAAATGTCTAGGGCATGTAGCAGCATGCCAATTTTTCGATTGATAGGTTCAGCAGCGAGAGAGATGTTCGTGTCGTGTTGTGGACCAAGCCAACAACACCATTTTGAAGAGGATGCTACCGCCACACGAGGAGGCCCTCGTCGCCATGGCTGGATTCGCCTCGAAGTCCTGGTCAGAACGCACCCTGGGAGAGGTCCGTGGAGCAGCGGTATCGGAACTTCGTGGTTTCCCCAAGCATGGCGAGCCCGTCTGGCTCAGAGGCGTCGGCTTCGATCCGATCGATCCGACTCGACGTCGAGTCCGGCCAGCCCCATCTGGTTTTGTCCGTCGGCCCGATGTGGCCCGATGTTTGCATGGGCGTTGTTGGGTATCTTGGCGCGGCCGATGCTATTCGCTGATTGTCCCCAAAGGGGGCGAGTGGTGGAATTGCCTCCTGGCCCGAGCGGAGGAGTCTCGCTCTTGCCCTGGGCGGTGCGCCTGGCAAGGCCTAGGTCGTCCCATCTGTGGTCGTCGTTTTTCGGCCTGTGGTCCAGCTGCACTTCTCTCTTAGAGTAGGACGCGGTGTGGTCCCGACGTCGCTTGTAAGGAATGGCTTGCACTTCTCGGTTTGTGTGAACTTTGTGATCCGACACGCGTAGTCGCTCGGGATGCACAGCTTGCTTGCTACTTGTCGCCCATCCTGTGGTCCCCCTTACCGTACCACTACCTCCGTTCCCATCCCCCTGCCTCTCCTTCTCAGTGTTCTTCCTTCCTCTTCCCCCCTTACCTCCCGTCCTCCCATGAGGCGTCCACGTCTCCGATTGTGCAGAACACGGTGGGGTCCTTTTGGAGTCCCAGGTCCGCCATGATACCTGACGGCGGAGATTGAACAAGTCAGCAGAATGGGAAGGGATGGGCGGGAGGGGTAGGATGTCAGACATGGCGTGGGCGCGCTTGACTTGGCCTCTCCCCCCTCCATCCCCCCAGCGGCGCCATCCTCGCCTCCCCGAGGACAGCCAGGCGTGTTCCATGATCACCATCACGCAGTTCACGTGATCTTCCAGGAAGCCGCTTCCGCAGGCGGGCCCGCGCCAGCGCATCCGCCCCGCGGCGCGCAACCCTCGACATTGGACTTGCCCTGCTCCACAGGCAGGGGATGGGGGAGGGAGCACTATCAGAGGGGGAAAATCGAGGCCTCCCAGATGGGGAGATGGGGTCCGAGTAGATGGGGTCGGAAGAACTCGCCGCATCGCAGATACAATGGCGAGGCGGCTCGATGTGGGTCCCGTTGTTTTCCACGCCGACGTCGCCGGTGCATCGCCGATGCATCGCCGATCTATCGGCAATGCATCGGCGATGCGGCGCGATCCTCCGACCCCATCTGCTCCGACCCCATCTTGGAGGCCTCTAGAAAAGGTGCTGATATCGTTGCTCGTCCTGGAGAGCTCTCGTCGCCGCGGCTGGATTCTCTTCGTCGAAGTTCTGGTCATGGAGAGGTCCTGGGAGCAGTGGTATCGGATGAAGATTCAGCCGAGTGTGTATGGGTGTGTATGTGTGTACGTGTGTGTGTGTGTGTGTGAGTGTGAGTGTGTGTGTGTGTGTGTTCGGTTGCGCGTGTGTTTGTGTGTGTGTCTCTTTGCCCCGCCTCCTCGTGCTCGTGCCCCCTCGCGAGTGATGCTGCGCGGTTTCCTATGGGTGGACCCGGCATCTCCTTGCCGCGTGAGCTGACCCAGCTCGCTTCTGCTCCCCTCCGCTCGTCTCGGACTCCGCTGCACCGTCGAACGCGTGGCCGCGTGGCCAACAAAGCGTGTGTGTGTGTGTGGTATGTGGCGTGTATGTGTTGCGTGTGAATGTTGGGTTTTGTGTGTACCTGTACGATCGACTTGGGTACGGAAAGAATTTGTACGAAGACCGATAGCAGTTCTTGTCCATTTGACATGGATGCGCTGTCAGTGTCGTACTTTTTGGGGGGTCCGTACCCAGTTCGGGCGTCCAAAGTGTATGTTGTGTATGTGTGTGTGTGCGTGTGTGTGTTTTGCTTTGCTTGATCGGGCTCCGTTTTCCTTCTCGCCTTATTTTCTCTTTCGTTCTCGTGCCCCCATTCGCATCCCGTTCAGCCCACCGCTCGCTTTGACCGGCGCTTTGCCGTCTCGCACACCCTGGCGCGCGCGGATTTAAACAGTGTTGCCATGTTCAGTTCAACCGATGGCATGTTGACTCTTGTGCCAGCACCGGAGGGATCTGGTGGGCAAGCACGTGTTGACGCTAACACACGTCCTGAAAATAATCGATCGGTCACAGGCGCGGGGCTCGAAGACGACAGCGGTGCGTGCCCGCGGTCGTGGGGGTTTGGCGCGAGAATTCGAGAAACCATTCTTCTTCGCGCGGCGAGAAGCGCGAGGACAAGCGTGGAGGCGGGCCTGCCGATGAGTCGCAGAAACGTTCGGTTCGTGTCGCGAACGTGGCTAAGCACTGGCCGATGTCTAACGATCGGCGCAATCGGAGAGACGCGATCGTTCAATGTTGAAGGATCCACGCGGTTTTAGAAGCCAGCCCACAAGTCGTCACGCACAGGCCTAGTATGAGGACAAGTCGTCCCACGGCGTTCGGGCACGCTCTGAGAGCGTTCTGGAGAGCTCTGGAACGGCTGCGGCGCCTGATACATCCTCCAGACACGCCAGTTCTCCGAGATTCTCGACTTCTCCCCATCCGAATTTGTCCTCATCCTGCCTGTGTTTTATTTCCCTCCTCCGCATGTCCGCCCCGTCCCGCTGCCCCTGCGCAACTCGCTGCTCCTATCTGCTCTTCGTCGGCGGACGCTCCAGCTTTCTGCCCTTGCTTTCCTGGAGGCGAAGAAGGCGCTCGTGGTCATTGTGGAAGCCCATCGAGAGTCGGCATCTTGCTCATTTCGCCCTGGAATTCCCCCTTGAATCGTCGCACAAAAGACGACGATGACGATGACGATGACGACGACGACGACGACGACGACGACGACGACGACGACGACGACGACGATGCTGACATGGGCCAAAGTCCTCAGGGATGCTTCATGGGGTCTCTTCAAAAGGCTCTCGGGGGCCTCTTTGGGGCCTTTTGGAAGCCTCTTGGTGGCCTCTTAGGGGCCTCTTGGGGCCTCTTGGGGGCCTCTTCGGACTTCCTTGGGACCTCTTTCAGGCCTCTTGGGGCATCTGGGGAACCTCTTGGGGCCTCATGGGAGCCTCTCGGAACCGATGGCTCGAAATGTCAGTTCGGGTCCTCCGTCTGGGCACGCTCGTGGAGCCGTCTTCGGGGCTTCTTGGGCCGTCTTCTAGGCGGTTTGGGTTGTCTTGGGGTCATCCTGGGCTGTTTTGAGGTCCTCTTGGAGGTCTCTTAGGCCGTCTTGGGGCGATCTTTGGGGCCTCTTGCGCTGTCTTGAAGTGGCGGTAAGTGGCAAAGGGCGAGGGCACCCAAATCGTTAAAACAAACCAGCGGGCAATCAATGAATCTGGCCTCTTGGTGCCCTCTCGGAGTACTCTTGGAGGCTTCTTGGAGCGTCCCGGAGGCCTCCTGGGCAGTCTGGAGGGCATGACGACGTTTTGGACCGATCGTTTGGCGATTGGGGGCAATCTTAGACCGTCTCGGGTGCCTCTTGGGTCACTCTTGGCATGTCTTGGCCCCCTGAGACCCCCAGGGGGGGATGCGTATCTACCCCCCCCCCCGGGACCTCCCCCGCGACCCCCCCCCTTCCCCCCTGGGACCCCCCCCCCACGGAGCGGGATCATAGGGAAGGGGCTTCCCTTCGACTCGATTACGACATTGCTAGATTTTTCTATCGCTGACAAGCTTGAGGAGGAGGGTGCAGGGAAGGGGGACAACGGAGACGACGAACGACTCGAACAGACAATCCCCCCACCCCACACACCCCACACACACCCCACACCCGCCGACGAGGTCGGCGGATTTTGGCTTTCTCGCCAAGGTCTCTTGGGGTGTTTTGTGTGCCTCTGTGGGGCCTCTTGGGGCGTCTCGGGGGTCTCTTGGGAGTATCTTGGGGGTACCTTGGGGGCCTCTCGGGGCCTCCTCGGCTCCTCTTGAGGCCCTCTGGGGGCACCCTCGGGAGCCTCGGGGATCGATCAACGTGAAGGGAGCTCCTGAATGAACCCCCCCCCATGATTCTAAAATGCGGCCAAACCTAAAGTCAATGATGTTGGCCTTCTCGCCGAGGTTTTTTGGGCCGTATTGGATGCTTCTTGGGGGCCTCTTGGGGCGTCGTGGGGGTCTCTTGGGAGCCTTTTTGGGGCACTTTGGGGGCTCTTGGGGCCTTCTGGGTACCGCTGGGGGCCCTCTTGGGTGGGGCACCCTTGGGTGTCTCTTGGGCAATCTTGGAGGAGATCTGTCAAAGGAGGGGAGCTCCTCAATTAGGCCCCCCCTCCCCCCAGGAGGTCAAAATGTGTCCAAGACCACTTTGTGAAAACAATGATATTGGCTTCCTCGGTGAGACCGCCGAAACCATGATTTTGGCAGCACCGCATGCGCTCGGGGCGGCGCGAGTTGGGGGAGCGGTGCAGCGGGGTGGCCGACCGCTACTCCCGCGAGAAGCGCTGTAGTTGCACGACGTGCGGGCCAGGTGCCACTTGGTGGTTGCGTGTGTCAGGGCGATGCTCTGCCAACAGCCATGCAGTGTCAAGTCACTGATTGGTAGCTGTGGCTAGGGCCGGGTGTTGATGCGTGGTGTGGGGTGTCAGGCCCATGCTGCGGCACTCGGCCATGAAGTGTCAGGGCCAGCGCGTGAGACACCCCAGAACTAGTGCTCGCCCGAGCGCCCGATTGATGGCGCGAAATGAGAAAACGAGACGCGAGGATAATTGATGATGATGGTTTGGTGATGAAGAAGATGATGATGCTTTGGTGATGAAGAAGAAGATGATGCTGATGATGATGATGATGAGTATGATGATGATGATGATGATGATGATGATGGTGACGATGACGACGATGATGCTGATGCTGATGATGATGACGAGGATGATGATGATGACGATGATGATGAGGATGATAAAGATGATGACGACGACGATGACGATGACGATGCTGGTGATGGTGATGGTGATGGTGACTATGATGATGATGATGATGATGCTGATGATGATGCTGATGATGATGATGACGCGAATGCTGATGATGCTGATGCTGATGCTGAGTATGATGATGATGATGATGATGCTGATGCTGATGCTGATGCTGATGATGATCATAATGCTCATCATGATCATGATCATGATGATGTTGATGATGAAGATGCTGACGATGGTGATGATGGCGAGGATGATGATGATGATGATGATGATGATGAGGAGGAGGAGGAGGAGGAGATGAGACGTGGGGGAGAGGAGCGACGGGGAGCAGGCGGTTTCGGAGGAGGAGTAGGGCCTTCTCTCCGTCCTCCCCCCTTTGCCTGTCGCGGCGGCCGCCCCCTTTGCGAGGCTGAGCCTGGCGGGCGCCCGGCAACAATTGCCGTTTGCCTGCGCGCGGTCGCGCAGCGCTGGAGGAAGGGTGTTGTGGCATGCTTGGGCGGACAGGGGAAGAGGGGGGATGTGGTGCATTTGGTCGGGTGAGGAGGAGGAGGAAGAGGAGGATGAGGAGGAGGAGGGGATAGATGTAGAGGTCAGGTGGCCCGCGGGAGCGCGAAGCTACTGGTGCCTCGCGCGTCGGGGTCTGGGCCGCTGATCTGCTTTCTCCAGGGGGCGGTGCAAGGGCGCTAAGATACGCAGGCTCCGTGCGTCGTTGAGCGCGATGCGCGAACCTAGGAAGCCTAGAGGAGGAGGAGGCAGAGGAGGAGGAGGAGGAGGAGGAGGAGGTGGAGGAGGAGGAGGAGGCAGAGGAGGAGGATGAGGATGCAGAGGAGTAGGAGGAGGTGGGGTCAGGTAGGCCTAGGAAGAAGATAACATCGTTCCAGGGCGTTGGCCGCAGCGTCCGATATATCCTGCAGATCCGCCAGCTCGAAGAGATTCACTATTTGATGATATAGACTTACGCCACATCCGCCGACCCCCCTTGAGTGTATATTGTTTCCGATTGTTCGTGGGGGCGTCCAGGCTGATGGTGGTGTAGATGAACGCAGGAGGGGGGGTTCAGGGGTGTCTTGGGGGCATCTGGGGCCGCCTGGAAGCCGTGTTGGGCGACTCGGGGCTTTCTTGGATTGTCCTGGGGTTCTCTTGGGCCGTCTCGGGGGCTTGTTTGGCCGTCTTGGGGCCCTCTTGGGCTCCCTGGGGCCTTCTTGGGGGCTCCCTGGGGGCGCATTTGGGTCGAAGGCTCGACATTTCCGCTCGGTTTCTCCCTCTGGGCCCCATCTTGGGGCCGTCTTGGGGTTCTCTTGGGCCGTTTTGGGGGCTTCTTTGGCCGTCTTGGAGCTCTCTTGGGCCGTCTTGGATCCCTCTTGGGGGCCTCCTGTGAAGTTTTGGACGAAGTGAAAGCCCACGAGGCGAATATGCAACAAGTATACCTTTTCCCAAGGGAATGGGGCGACTGTTGCTTCTTGGGGCCATCTTGGGGGGCCTCCTGGAAGCCTCTTGGGGCTTCTTGGAGGCATCTCCGGCTGTCTGGAGGCAATCGTGGGCATCTTGGAACAATCATTCGGCAACTCGGGGCCCTCTTGGATCGTCTTGGGGGCCTCGTGGCAGGCCTCAGGGGCTGTCTTGGAGGTCTGGGGAGGGCCAGCCCCCCCTGGGTGAGTTCGGGCGTGGACCATCCGGGGCCGGTGGGGGGGTCAAATTTCCAGTTTGGGGTCCCAGAGGAGGTGGCTACGTATGGGAGAGGTATAATCCGCCGACCCCTTGTGGGTCTGCGGGCGTGTGAGATTGTCCCACCCCCATGATCCCCCCCCAGGGACCCCAAACCAGGATTTAGACCCCCCCCCTCGGCCCCGGGTTGCCCCGGACCGACCCGGGGCGGTCTAGGCTCCCTGGGCTCGCTCTTGAACTGCAAGACAGCATTTGACGCCTCCCAAGAAGCCGCCAAGACGGTCCACGAGAACCCAAAGTCGCCAAAAAATCGCTCCAAGACGCCCAAGATGAGCTCAAAACGGCCCAAGAGGCCGCCAAGACACTCCACGAAGCCTCCAAGAGGCCTCCCAAGAAGCCCCCAAGAAGCCACAATCGTGAAATCCCCTTGGGAAAACGTGCATTTTCAGGATATCCAACTTGTTAGCCTTCACGGCGTTGAAAACCGTCCACGCGGCCCCCACGATGCCCCCAGGACCACCCCAAGACGGCTCACGAGGCTCCCAGGAGGCCCCACAGACAACCCAAAAGAACTCCAACGTGGCCCAAGAGGCGCCCTAAACGGCCCAAGAGGCCGCCAAGACACTCCACGAAGCCTCCAAGAGGCCTCCCAAGAAGCCCCCAAGAAACCACAATCTTGAAATTCCCATGGGAAAACTTGCATTTTCAGGGTGTCCAACTTGTTAGCCTTCACGGCGTTGAAAACCGTCCACGCGGCCCCCACGAGGCCCCCAGGACCACCCCAAGACGGCTCACGAGGCTCCCGGGAGGCCCCACAGACAACCCAGAAGAACTCCAACGTGGCCCAAGAGGCGCCCTAGACGGCCCAAGAGAGCTCCAAGACGGCCCCAAGAAGGGCCCAAGAGAGGGACCACGAACTGCGAATTCCAGCGCTCCGCCCAACGAAGCTTTCCAGAGGACCCAAGAGGCCCCCAAGCAGCCCCAAGAGGCACCCATAAGGAACCCATGAGGCCCCAAGGAGCCCCCAAAAGGCCTCAAAGAGGACCCAATACGGCCCCCAAGACCCTTCGAAACTGCCTCGAAGAGGCCCGCGATAATTCTCGCCACGAGATCCCAACGGACATCCCAGAGCGTGCCACACACTATCCTGAACTTGACGCATTCTTGCTACTTTCCCTCGCCCCGGCTTCGGAATTCCGCCCGAGAGGTGGCAGACAACAGACCCTGGACCCCCCCTTGGAGCCCGAACGCATTGGATTTTCGAGCCGCGTCCAGCCGCGGCGACGGGCACCCGCCGAAGGCGAGGCCTCCTTCTCCGTCTCTTCCGTCTGTATAGAGGGGTCGGCGGATGCGGCGTAAGCCTATAGAATCCACGTCCGGAAGTGACGTTCTGAGCGGCAGCGTTTTTTTGCGGAGGCGATCATGCAACGTACCCATTGTATCCTATAATTGCATAATTGCTACATGTTGTCCTCTGTCACATTATTATGTCTCCCCCCTAACCCCCCCCAGGGGCTACGCCACATCCATCGACCCAACCTGGCGACCCCCTTCTGGGGCCCCAAAACCTACCAAAACCTAGGTAAAATCTATGATGTCGGCTTCTTGGGCCTCTTGGGTGGCCACGAGGGCGTCAGGACGGCTCAAGATGGCCCCAAGACGACCCAAGACGGCCCTGAGACGGCCCAAGATGGCCCCAAGAGACCTACAAAGACCCCAAGACGCCCCAAGAGGGACCCCAGAGGACCCCCAAGAGCACCTCCAGAAGCCAAAAACCATTGATTGTAGTGGCATCCAGCTAGTGCCGCCGAACCAGGGCACTCCGGGGGATGATGAGGATGAGGATGAGGATGAGGATGAGGATGAGGATGAGGATGAGGATGAGGATGAGGATGATTATGATGATTATGATGATGCTGATGATGCTGATGATGCTGATGATGCTGATGATGCTGATGATGCTGATGATGCTGATGATGATGATGATGGTGATGATGGTGATGGTGATGGTGATGGTGATGATGATGATGATGATGATGATGATGATGATGATGATGATGATGATGATGATGATGATGATGATGATGATGATGATGATGCGCTTGTGGCCGTGCGCGAGTGATGCTGCTGATGCTGCTCGTTCTGCTGTTGGTGCTGTTGTTGCTGCTGCTGCTGCTGCTTGTGCTGCTCTTGTCGGGGGGGGCTGTCGAAGGGGGGGGGTTGTCGGAGGGGAGAGAGGTCAGTCGGAAAGAAGGAAAGAGAGAGAGGATGGGGGGTTGCCTGCCTCGACCGTCGTGGAAGCTGGAGACCGTGGACACCCTTTGTTGCTTACCAGTGATCGTGGCCGCTCGAGAGCGGACCCGTGTTTGTTGTACAGGGGGTCATGGCTTATGGAGCGACTTTCATGTTGTGTTTGCGAGATGGCGTGGCCTCGGGACCACGGGCTCATGGTTTGATAGACAGGGCCGTGGCCTCGGGAGCGTGGATCCGCTGTTCTGGAGCAGGGAGGGGGGGGGAGGGGCTACGTGCAGTTGGGCTGTACCCTGGGCGGGGGTCCTCCCTCCGGAGATTGCAGAATCCCCGCCAGACAGCCGCACCTCCGCGTGCCTTGGGGCACGGTTCTAGACCCCAGAGGAAGGCCTCGAGATCCCTTGGGTCCGCGAGCGGAAACATCTCATCGTCGGATATGTCTGGGTCTTTGGGGCTTCGGCGGCTCTCCCTCCGTGGCCACGGCTGGACGCGGCTTGAACATCTGGCGCTCGTCTCCCCGGCTCCGGTTCCCAACCGATTCCAGATCCAGGACGAATTTTAGACGAATTAAAAATTTGGATGAAGTTAAAACGGACGAATCAAACACCGGATGAATTTAAACCAGACGAATTTGAATCTGATGAATCTAAACCTGATGAATTAAAACCGGTTGAATTCAAACCGGGTGAATTAAAACCGGACGAATTCAAACCGGACGAACATTAAAGCCGGATGAAATTAATTCTGACGAATTAAAATTGGAGGAGGTTCGATTGGATCAAATTGACAGTGTGGGCCACATAGTGGCCAACAGAGAGATTAAAACCGGATGAATTTAAACCGGACGAATCAAATTTGGATGATTTTTAAACCGGACGGATGGAAAGCGGATGAATTTAAATCCGCGCGAATTAAAACATATGAAATTAAACCAGATGAACTTAAACGGATGAAATTACACGGGTGAAATTAAACGGATAAAGTTAAACGGATGAAATTACATTCGGTTGAAAGAAAGGTGAATCATTTCAAAGACCCCAAGACGCCCCAAGCGGGCCCCCAGAGGACCCCCAAGAGCACCTCCAGAAGCCAAACACATAGTTTTTTCAATGGTTTTTTGAAGATTTCAGCGTTCCCGCTCAGAGGTTCAGGACGGCCGAAACAGCCTCCGAAGTGGCCCCCAGACGGCCCAAGAAGCCCTCAAGAGGGCACCAGAACGGCCCAAGAGGGCCCCCAGACAGACCAAAGAGACCACCGAGATGCCCCAAGAGGCCCCCAAGACGACCCAAGAGTACCCCAAGACAGTCTCCGAAGGGACCAGACAGCGCAAGAGCGCCCCCAAGACGCCCACACGGGGCTCCGAGAGGGCCCCAAGAGGCCTCCCAGAGGCCCCCAAGAGGTCTCGCAGAGGCCCCAAAGAGGCCTCCAAGGGGCCCCCAGGAAGTTCCCAGAGGCCCGACACCGACTGGACTGTACATGCTCCGGAAGTGCACCACGCGAAGCGAAAGGAATCTCACACGCCTCGAGACCCACAAGGTGTCGGCGGATGATGATGAGGAGGAGGAGGACGATGAGGACGAGGAGACATAGAAGAGCCGTCACATGTGACACCTTTCGTCTTCACTTCTTGAGGAGCCCTCATGGAAGAGAAGACCCGTCACATGTGACATGTTTCGTTTTTATTTCTCGATGAGCTCTCACGGACTTCATTTGGGCGATGACCATGGTGTACGAGTGTCAGAATATTATGAAGATGGTGATGATGAGGAGGAGGCACACTGGGAGGCCTCTTGGTGACAAGTCATTGAACAAGCAATGGCAGATCTTTGGTGTTTGCTTCTTCGGGCCTTCCTGGAGAGCCTTTTAGAGGCTTCTTGGGCTTTTTCGGGGCCTCTTGAGCAATTTTCAAGCCATGTTGGGCCGACTTGGGCAAATTGGGCCGTCTTGGAGCCATATTGGACCGCCCTGGAGACATCTTAGCCTCGGGATCGCGATCTCGTTGTATTTTACAATGGATTGTGTCCTCGGGGGCGCGCTCCGTTGTGTTGTTTTATGTTTGTGGCCTCGGGAGGGGGGCCGATGCACGCAACCCAGCGCTTTCCGAGGGGGGGGGGCGTCTCTTACAAGAGTTACAGAAACCCTACCAGATAGCACTTGGTATTGAAGCACGTCTCAATGTGGAAGGGGGCACGGTGGTGGAATTCTGGATGTCATGCAATGTGAGACGCTCATGGCGACTGCGCTGGAATTGCCCAGCGCGGTTCAGACAACAGGTGTTCATTATGGAAATCCGCTCTTGTATCCCCTGGTAATTGCAACGCGCACCAATGCTACGAGAAGGGAGCTGCGATGTCCACCATTAGTCCGACGTCTTGGAGTGTTGGAAAGCCAGAGATGCGAGTTTCTTTAAAACGTACGCTTTACGAAGGGAATGGGACCATTGCTGCGTCTGGGGACCCTCTTGGGGCGCATCATCTGGGCCTCTTGGGGTGTCTTGGGACTTCGGAGGTCGTCTGGAGGCCATCATCGGCGGCAAGGAGCGGTATTTTGGCGACTTATAACCCTGTTGGACCGTCTGAGGGGGGTCATGGTGCCCACGTTTTGGGCTCCTCTACCCCTTCCCCGACGCGCATTGTCACGGACCGGGCCGGGCCCGGGGTGGGGAGATCGAACTCGAGGTTTGGGGTCCCCAGGGTGGGGGTTCTGGGGGGGAGAATCTCACACGCCTGAGGACCCACAACGGGTCGGCGGACTCATCGCGCACTTGCGTTTTTTTCAGCCGTCGCCTCTAGGGGAATGACTCGGATTTCGGCCGTCTTCGCATGTTTGTTGGCCTCGTGGCCATGGCTCGATCCGCTTCGAGACTGTGGCCAGGACGCGCGCCATGACACGTCTGGGGGCCGACTTCGAGTGGAGAAGGGGGCGGATGAGGATTGGCGGCGCACACAGGGTGGGGGTAGGGCTAGGGGGGCGACCTTCTACGAGGGCGGCTGATTAGAAACCCTCCCAGCTTCTGACAAGGGTTCTTAGAAACATCCCGGCCCTTCTAAGATGTTCCTTGTCTTCTACGCAGCCCAACGCCGCCTTAGAAGGTCCCCCCTTGCGCTACCCCCTTGCGCCGCCGCTCATAGCGGAGCGGAGTTCATCCCATGTTGCTTGGGATTGCATGCGATAGTTGTTTAGCTTCCTCGCGGCGTGACACGGGGCGGTGTCGACGAATCCCGGCGCTCCTCCCTCTCTGCGCCCTTCGTAATATTGTTCATTTCGCCGGCTCCCTCCCCTGCCTGTTCCCCTCGCTCCTCCCCCCGTCCTCCCAGGAGATTCTCCTCCTCTCGAAAGAAAAATCGGCGGCGAGCCCAAGGGGGATATAGAGGGGGCGGGCCTTTTCAGAAGGCTCGGAAGGCCTCGGGCCTTCAGAACTGTTCTAAGCCTAGAGACGGCTTCTCAGAAGGCCCGAGGGCCTCGCCCCGCCGCCTCCTGAGACAGCTTGCTCCCTCTCACTTCCCCCCTGGGGGCGCCGCCGATCGAAGCAACGAGAAGTAGCACCGCCACCAGCTAGCCACCTCCAGCCCCGAGCAGGCCCGCGATGCCCGCCCGCTCGAGCCAGAGGCCAGAATCTGCTCGAGCGTGACGCCGCGAAGCAGGGGGGAAATGCTTCCAGGAGGATCCCCCTGCCTCCTCGCGACGGGTGGTGGTCGGAGCCCGCCGTGGTTCCAACCACCACCCGTGGTAGAGGCTGACCAGCAGTGGTTCCAGCGAGCGGGGACGGGGAGAGAGGTCCGAGGTTCCGGGTTCGAGAAGGTATTTGTTTGATTGTTTTGGTCTCGGGGGCCGTTTTCGCCCCCAGGACGGTCAGAAGTTGATTTGGGAGGAAATTTGTACCAGATAGACCCTGGGAGGGGTCCGTGGACTGATTTTGAGCGCATTTGTCTTCATCCCGCCTTCTTGACCGATTTTCTCGGAGCACATCCAGTTCAGACCCCCTCGCCGCCTCCAATGTTGTGGTGATGTCGATCTTCTCTGCTCCTATCCCCCTCTACTAAGAGGCCCTTCTGATCCATTTCGATATCGACTCCGGCAGGCTCGATCTGATGCGAGTCCGAGAATATTTTGATCCCATGCGGCCCGATGATTGCGTGGCGTTGTTGTGCAGATTGGCGCAGCCGATCCGATTCGGTTTCGACCGCGTGCCGATGCTGGCCGATCTGACGCAAGATCCGATTCGATCCGAGTTTTAGATTCGATGCTGATTGATCCCGTCCCCCTCCTCTTCTCGGGGGCGGGAAGTAGATCTATATCCGCCACCTCGCTGTCTGGACGCCTCGGCAACAACCGCGTGGATATGGGGCGGCTTTGCGCGGATGCTCCGCGCGGAGCGTGTCCCTCGGATTTCGCGTCCACTGGACCGCGCCCCGGTTTCCGGGCCGCGAGGGCGCGGACATGGATATGTTCGCCGCTCGTGGCCTGCCTCCGCGCATCCTCCCTTGCATCGGGGCCTGACGCCGACCGCTCTGGTCCCCCCCCGCGCTTTTCCGCGCCGTGCGATTTCTCGCGAGGCCCGCGGCACCTCGGCGCGCGAGGACCGGCTGTGGGCGCCGAGGCGGCCGTGCCGATCGCGAGCGGCGCTAAACGATACGCTGCCGCCGTCGTCGTCGTCGTCGTCGTCGTCGAGCCGCTGCCCTTTTGTTATATATCCTGGCGACGTACCGATCCCGCCTATAACGAGAGACCAGAAAAGTGGGCCCAGTTACGGATGCGGGCATGGCACGGGGCACGATTTCTTGTGTGAGCGAAGTGGGAGGCCCGCGCGATGCATGGTTCATGGGAGAGATTTGAGCAAGGCAGTATTTTTGGATATTGCACGGGAGGGGACATACGGAAAGATAACGATAGCCTTATACGGGAGCAAGGTGAGAAGATGTTGGCCAGCGTGGGCCAGAGACAGTGTGTATATAATGCTATTCCCCTGTCAGTGTTTGCACTGAAGGGGTCCTCGCGGATGTTGAAGGATTTGGGTTCCCACGCTGGGTTCCACGCTGGGTTCCACGGTTCCCGGGTTCCCACTTCCGGGTTCCCGGGTTCCGGTTCCGGGTTCTGGGCCGATTTCGGAGGGTGGCGAGATTCCCGGGTTCCTTTGTTTTTGGTTTGTTTTCTTATCGATCGGTCTCACCATCCGTTTTCTCGATCGATCTCACCATCGATCTCACAATCGATCTCATTATCAATCTCACAAGCGATCTCACTAGAGATCGCATGAGCGATCTCGCGATCGATCTCATTATCGATCTCATTGAATCGATGTCATTATCGGTCTCACGATCGACCTTACAATCGCCCTCACTATCGATTCCACTATCGATCTCATTATCGATCTCACAATCGATCTCAAGATTCATAGTATCAATTTTCAAATCATCCACTGATTGGGGTTTTCTCAGGTGTAACGTTATGCAAAGCATGTTGTGCAATCTACGTGGTGCAATCTATGTGGTGCAATTCATTTCTGTTCGCAGTGAGGTGTCCACTCCACTGCTCGCGCAAACATCCCACCCACCCACCCGCAACTTGGCTTGCAAAATCTCTTAAGACCGTGACGGTGGGTACCAAATGGCACTTGGCAGCGACAGCGACGCCGACGACGACAGCGACAACGACGACGACGACGCCGCCGACAACGACTACGACGACACCGACGACGTCTCCAACGACTTCGACGACGCCGACAACGACGACGACGACGACGACGACATCGACGACGACGACGCCGACGCCGACGACGACAACGACGATGACGACGACGACGATGACGACGCCGACGACGACGACAACGACGACACCGACGGCGACGACGACGACGTCAACGACGCCGACGACGACGACGACGACGACGGCGGCGACGGCGGCGACGACGACGACGCCGACGTCGACGACGACGACGACGACGAAGACGACGCCGACGCCGCCGACGACGACGAAGGCGACGACGACGACGTCGCCAACGAAGACGACGAAGAGGGAGGAGGGAGGACGACGACGGCGACAACGACGACACCGACGTCAACGACGAGGGAGGAGGGAGGACGGCGACGACGCGAACGACGAAGAAGGAGGAAGGACGGCGACGCCGACGACGACAACGACGAGGGAGGAGGGAAGACGACGACGACGACGACGACGACGAAATATGAGGGACGACGACGAGACGCCGACGACGGACGACGACGACGACGACGACGAGGGAGTAGGAGGAAGGACGACCACGGCGACAACGACGACGGAAACGACCACGACGCCAAAGAGGACGACGACGACGAACACGAGGAAATACAGAGGACGATGTAGGCGACGACGACGACGACGCGGGAGGAGGGAGGACGGCGACGACGACGACGACGACGACGCAAGAGCGCGCGCGCACGCTTTTGGTGAACATCCGTGTTGCGAAACTTTGTGTTTTTGTTGTTTTTTGGACACGATTTTGAAACCCTTCCGGAAACGATGGGTTTTGAAGGATTGCGGCATACGCGCGACGACGCGCGCTTCTGCACTTCGTCCCGTTTTTTGAAAAGGATTCTCGCGACGACACACGCGCAAGGGCGTTCGACAGATTTCGAAATGCGCGCGCGCGAAGCCCGTTTGGTAGCATTTTGTGAAACTCTTGAAATCCCCATGGTTTTCTTAAGATTTCGCAAGAGCTCGCGCGTAAGCCTTCTTAGCAACCAGTGTTGCAAAACCATGTCTTTTTGTATGTTTTTCCCAGCCGTCCTGTGGTTTTGGGTCCTCGTTTTGAAGAGACAGCGCCCCGCGTTCCCACTCCTCCTCCCGCTGCCCCCTCCATCGTCACATCTTCATCGCCATCGTCATCACCATCGTCATCGTCATCATCATCACCATCATCGTCGTCATAGTTATCGCCCTTATCATCATCGTCATTACCACCATCATCATCATCATCATCATCATCATCATCATCATCATCATCATCGTTATCACAGGCACACCCCTCACACGTTTCGTGGCCCCATAGGGAGTTCCACCGAAGGCCTTAGTGGCTGCGTTCGCATGCGCCCGCCGCACCCATTTCGGCACACCCCTCACACGGTTCGTGGCCCCATAGGGGGCTTTACCGAAGGCTTCAGTGGCTGCGTTCGCATGCACCCGACGCACCGATTTCGGCACACCCCTCACACGCTTCGTGGCCCCATAGGGAGCTCAACCGCAGGCCCCAGTGGCTGCGTTCGCATGCGCCCGCCGCACCCATTCCGACACACCCTTCATTAGTTTCGTGCCCCACAGGGAGCCCCACCGAAGGCCCCAGTGGCTGCGTTCGCATGCGCCCGCCGCACCCATTTCGGCACACCCCTCACACGTTTCGTGGCCCCACAGGGAGCTCCACCGAATGCCCCAGCGGTTGCGTTCGCATGCGCCCGCCGCACCCATGTCGGCGCACCCCTCACACGTTTCGTGGCCATACAGGGGGCCCCGCCGAAGGCCCCAGTGGTTGCGTTCGCATGCGCCCGCCGCACCCATGTCGGCACACCCCTCACACGTTTCGCGGCCCCACACGGAGCTCCACCGAAGGCCCCAGTGGCTGCGTTCGCATGCGCCCGCCGCACCCATGTCGGGACGCACCGATTTCGGCACACCCTTCACACGTTTCGTGGTCCCATAAGGAACTCCACCGAAGGCCCCAGTGGCTGCGTTCGCATGCGCCCGCCGCACCCATTTCGGCACACCCCTCACATGTTTCGTGGCCCCATAGGGAGTTCCACCGAAGGCCTTAGTGGCTGCGTTCGCATGCGCCCGCCGCACCCATTTCGGCACACCCCTCACACGGTTCGTGGCCCCATAGGGGGCTTTAATGAAGGCTTCAGTGGCTGCGTTCGCATGCACCCGACGCACCGATTTCGGCACACCCCTCACACGTTTCGTGGCCCCATAGGGAGCAACCGGAGGCCCCAGTGGCTGCGTTCGCATGCGCCCGCCGCACCCATTTCGGCACACCCCTCACACGTGTCCTGGCCCCACAGGGAGCATCGAAGGCCCCAGTGGTTGCGTTTGCATGCGGCGCCGGATCCATCAGGGTGCACACCTCACACGTTTCGTGCCCCCACAGGGAGCCCCACCGAAGGCCCCAGCGGCTGCGTTCGCATGCGCCCGCCGCACCCATGTCGACACACCCCTCATTCTTTTCGTGGCCCCACAGGGAGCTCCACCGGCGTATCCGTCACACGTTTCGTGGCCCCACAGGGGGCCCCGCCGAAGGCCCCAGTGTTTGCGTTCGCATGCGCCCGCCGCACCCATGTCGGCACACCCCTCACACGTTTCGTGGCCCCACAGGGAGCTCCACCGAAGGCCCCAGTGGCTGCGTTCGCATGCGCCCGCCGCACCCATTTCGGCACACCCCTTACACGTGTCGTGGCCCCACATCAGGGAGTTCCACCGAAGGCCCCCGTGGCTGCGTTCGCATGCGCCCGCCGCGCCCACTCAAGCACACCCCTCTCACGTCGCGTGCCCCACAGGGAACTCCACCGAAGGCCCAACTGGCGGTGTTCACATGCGCCCGCCGCACCCATGTCGGCACACCCCTCACACGTTTCGTGGCCCCACAGGGAGCTCCACCGAAGGCCCTAGTGGCTGCGTTCGCATGCGCCCGCCGCGCCCATTTCGGCACACCCCTCACACGTTTCGCGGCCCCACAGGGAGCTCCACCGAAGGCCCCAGTGGCTGCGTTCGCATGCGCCCGCCGCGCCCATTCAGGCACACCCCTCGCACGTTTCGTAGCCCCACAGAGAGCTCCCTTTCATTTGTCTAACCTGGTTTGCGGCACCTGCAATTGCATATGGTTGGGCCATTCGCCCGGATAATTTGGAAACTCGATTGCGAAATGCTTCCGGCACCGAGGTTTTTGAAGGATTCCGGCATGCGCGCGCGACGACGCGCGCGCGTGCATTTCGTCCCGTTTTTTTGCATGGGATTCGTGAGCAAGTTCTATGTTGGAACAAGACAACATGTCCCCGCGTATGGTTTATCACAAGGGAAGCTCCGGGGGGCCGATACCGGCCCCCCTGCATGTTGCATGCAGAAGTTGTTGGGGGGCAGCGGCCGGGTCGATTTTGCAGCGCGGCCGGCGGGGCATTAGAATTTGCCGCCCAGCGAGAAGGTGTGGCTGAAGGCGATTGGGGAAGTTGCGACTATTGTGGGCAGGAGAGGCTCGTCTGACTTCTGCCCCCCATTCGACCCGAAGCAAAGCGATGCAATGAAAACGGCGAAGCACGCCAGGACCGCGCGCGAATCCATCCGAGATATCGAGCCCAATCCGTCTGACATTGTCTTGTACAACGGGGGTGACCACATTCCGTCGTTGGACGAGTCGCTCGCGTCCTGCCGCGCAGATGCCAGGGCGCGGCAGGAACAGGATGATAAGTCACTGTGCGAGGACAGCAAGGCAATTTGCGAGATCAGGGGCGGCCAGGGCAAGTGCCATGTTGACCAGATGAAACGTAGTGTGGAACATTATCAGGGTGCTTCGCGGCGTCTCCAGCGACGGGGAAACCGCGGGTGTTGGGGCCGAATTTCGAGATATCTGACGTCGTCGGGCGGGCGTTGGCGCGGGCATCGCCGGGGTGCAAGTCCAGTGATCTCTGCAGCGCGCTGGGGGCGTTCAACGAGTGGGCCCGCGATTTCACCGCCCACGCAGCGGGGCCTGGTCTGCGGCGCGAGGAGTGCCTGGGAAGGCGCACTGCCGAGATGCGCGCGCGCGCGCAGGCGCGGACAAGAAATTGGCGAAGCGGATCGCGGCGCGCCCTGGATCTATCGCGCGCTCAATAGTGAATGGTGGGAGGCTCGCGGTCAAGCTAACTGGGCGAGACCGCGTCGACGCAGGCGATGGTATTCCTCATGCGGAGGTCTGATACCATATCGGCCTAATTGGTCGCCGTGCGCGACGACGTTCATAATTTGAGCCCGCGAGGTCATTGAACGAGCTGCCGCCGAGGCCCGACGGGGTCTACACCAAAACTGCCCTTAAGTTCAAGTCCTGATCCGCTGCGCTGAATTGCTGGATGGAGTGCCCTCGCTGGTCGGTTTCGGCCTGCGTCGAGGAGTGTTCAGACCGGGCCGTCGCGAGCGCCGCGCCGCGTCCAGTGCCCGCGGCGCTATTGCGTGTGTTTCCAGCTTTTCAGCTGCGGCCGCGCCCGGACGGCAGCGCCGCCGCCCGCGCTGCTGAGGCGCCAGAAGGGGCCGCGCGAGATCGCGGGCGAGCATGTCGCGGGCGGCGGCGGCAGTGACCAGGAGGGCGGCGACGAGGGGGGGGCGCGTCGGCGGCGGCTTCGACCACGTCGATGTCCCCGCGGTTGAGCTCGAGGGTCTGATCGGCGCGGTCGAGGAATGCACGAGGGGCGGGCAGGAGGAGGGGAGTGGCAGGGTCCAGTGGCAGCGACCAGGTAGGGTTATCTTTGCCCCAGTCTGGGTTCAGTGGATTTGGGGGTCATGCGAACCAGCGCGGCAATGCAAAGTACCCTTGGGGTGCGAGGGCGCCTGCGACGGGGTTCAGCTGGGGGCCGTGGGATGGGCGTTGATACGTCTTCCGCCTCCTCGTATCCTTATCCTCGCCCCCGCGCTCGTCGCCATCTCTCCCCGTCGCTCTCCTAGCAGTAATCTTGGTCTCCCATCGCCATTCCCGCCGCCTCCCTCTTCCCTCGCCCCGATGTCCTTCGTCGCCCCGCCCCCCGTTCCCCGCGCGCCCCCCTTGCCTTCTCGGCGCGCGCGATGGGTGCGCGCGCCTTCGTGCGGAGAGCAGGGTCGGGCCGTCTCGGGATCGACCGAATGTTTGGGTTTTCTGTTTGTTCCGACGCCCTTGCTGCTGGCGGACCTCGCGGCGGCGGCCGCGCGCAGCTAGTCGGCGGGGTCGGGGCCGCAGGGGCAGCCGATCCCGCTGTTCTCCCAGCGCCTCCTCACCCGCCCCCGGGCCCCCCTGGGCCCCGCGCCCCCATCTCCCGAGCCTCGACCGGGGCCAGAGCAGCGGCGGCCCCTGCCGATGCAGCTCGGGCGGCGTTGGAACGACCAAGCTTTATTCGAAGTCAAACAACTTCCAAGCGACACGTTCAAGCCACGACCACAAGCGCTGCGCGGTGCGCGCCCCGCTGGCGAAGTCATTGCATGGCGCCGACGGTTTTCCTCGGGGCGGAAGGCCAGTCGGCTTTCTGGCGGCGCGGCTGAGTTTCGCCATGTCGACGGGGGCCCGAGAAGAGCATGCTGATGCGCCCGGGGTTTGCAATTTCACTCGCGCCGTTGAGTGTCGAGCGCTTTCGAGACATAGTCAGGCTCGGCCCAAGCTCGCCAATTCTTTCCAGCAGGGAGAGACACGGGGGGCCAGGCGAGCATGAAGAGCAGACCGACTTGGTTGACTTGTGGGGCAAGCCTCCAGGCGCGCACGGCCTGAGGGAAGTTGAGGAGACTTGCAGCGCGCAGTTCGTCGCAGTCGCAGCGAGGACATGCAGCGGTCCGTCCTGAGAGCTCGGTGCCCGCGCGGGCGCGGGCGGTCGCTCTGCCAGCACGCGTGCTCGAGTCACGTCGTCCGAGAGGGGTCGGGTCTGGCAGTTGGTCGCGCCTCCTTCTTGCCCGCGGGCGTGCGCGCGCGTGCGCGTATATCTTTTCTGGCGCGTTCGTTATGGTGTTGCCACGGGGGCCGGCGGCTCCTGCTTTATTTCCCAGTGAGAGCTACTTGCGGATATCTGGCAGTGAGATCGCATAGTGTGCTTGACCACACTTATGCCGCGGCAGCCCGCGTGAGCTAAACATCCCTGATTGTACTTAGTGGCGCTTAGTTGCATGTTAAGTGGCGGCTCGTTTTACTTGAGTGGTCTTTAAGCGTCGTCTGCCCGCGCGTCAGATCGGCGAGCGCAACAGATCGGCCTTGAACGGCACTTATTTGCGCCCCAGTGACGTTTAGTTGCACTCGCGCGGTTTTGCACAGCACCGCGAACAAAACATTATAACTGAAAACGCATTAATTTTGGGGCCCGATGCTGCCTCGCGTGGCGATGTGCAACTAACTTTATATTGCTTGGGGTTCTGGCATGGCGCCGCGCAAAGTAGGGCCTGCAGTGGGTCGAGGCGCTCGGGGCACGCGCGGCGCACGCGCGCGCAGTTGTCTGCGCCCGCCAGGGTAACCCAGGGGCTTTGCCCAAGGAGTGAGCAGCAGAGGAGCAGCAGGGGGATGCGGTTCGGCTGCAGAGGGATGAGGTGTTGCAGCAGCAGAGGGGCGAGGTTCGGCTGCGGCGGCGGGGGCGACGGCGGCGGCGCGCTGGCAGCGGCGACGGCGGCGAAGGCGCAGCGCTCCATGTGGGTTTTTTTGCAGCGCCCTGCTCGGCGCAGGTCTCGCTGCGCGGCGCGGTTCGGATAGGATGCGACGTCTTATGGTCGCAACCTCGTGACCAGGTGCCCCCGGCGGGTTCGACGGCGGCGCCCCGATGACCAGATGTTTGGGGCCCATTCGTTTTCGTCGCAGGGTTGCTTCGAGATAGCCGCTGTTGCGGGGTCCACGCGTAACGTTATCCACCTCGCAGTTGCCCGACCGGAGACTGCCCGGCCGCTGCTGTTTCGGCCCAGGCAATGGCTCGGGGATCGAGCGACCATCTTTCAAACAATCGCCCCGGCCGAGAGGCGCCCCTTCGGGGGTTCGGCGATCGGGCTCCTCGAGCACGCGCCGCGCCAAGATGCCGCCCGAGCGTGACCCTGAGAAGACCCTGCACGTGGCCTTCCCCGACCAACGAATAGGGTTCTCAGCGGGGGCCCCATGACATGTCGATGGACCTCCTCTGGAAACGATGCAGCCCCTTCAGGAGGAGGTGATCGATAACGAGAAGAACATCAATATGCCCCAGAGCACGGTGATCCCGACGTGGAAGCTCGTCGGGGATAAGAAGCACCATCTGGCCGCCAATGCGAAGAACAAGGAGGGGAAGAAGAAGCGGGCGGACGCCTGCCCCTGCGCGCGGCCTTCTGCCGCCCCCAGCGCCTGACCGCGCTGCCATCGCAGAGCGTCGCGCCAGATGCTAGGTCAGCTGGCCGCGGCCGCGGCGGCTGGGCGCGCAGGTGGGCTCGCTTCGGTAGAGCCCGCCAGCGGCCTTGTAGGGGGTGATGCGAGGACGGGAAGTGGAGGATGAGAAAGCACAGCTGAGGCGCGACGGCTGCGGCAAGCGGCGGCGAGGGAGGCGGGGGGGGGGGGCGGCTCGGGGCCGGGGGAGGGGGCGGAGGGGGGGGGGATGGAACGGGGATGGCGCAAGCATTCTAGTAGCTCTCAGTCACGCTCTGTCTGTCTCCGACGTTGGTCGAGGCGCAATTTATTAACACACATTGCCGCCTGGCCGCCGGCCGCTCTTAGCTCGCTCGCTCGTCCAAGTGTCTCATGGCTCGGTGCGCGGCGGAATGTGCATCTCCTCAGCCCCCTGGTCACGCCCCGCGTCCAGCCTGCCCTTGGACCACCTCGCGCCCTCGAGGGTTGGTGGGGCTTGCTCCAATCCCCTCCCCTAGCTGTCAACCTTCCTCGAAGCGCTCCTCTGCCCCTCCGCCTGCGCGCTGCCCATCCCCCTTCCCTATCCCCATCGGCCCGCCTTCCGTTTCCCCGCCCGCCGCCCTCCTCTTTTCAATTTCCCTTCGTCGTTCCCAATCGTCATTTTCTCTCTTTCCACCACTGCCATCTTTGCAAATGATAAAATTGTTGGTTCGCTCATATTGCGGCGCCGTCGGAGGCGGATGTTCAGCGGCGCCGTCGGCGACTGGAACGCCCCGCAGTCTCCAGCCCTCCTCGCGCTGCAGGGGGTCGAGGTCTTTCTTTCTTTCTTTCTTTCTTTCTTTCTCTATTTCTTTCTCTCTCTCTCTCTCTCTCTCTCTCTCTCTCTCTCTCTCTCTTTCTCTCTCTCTCTCTCTCTCTCTCTCTCTCTCTCTCTCTCTCTCTCTCTATGCATATATATATATATATATATATATATATTTCTTTCTTTTTTTTTTCTCTCTCTCTCTCTCTCTCTCTCTCTCTCTCTCTCTCTCTCCTCTCTCTCTCTCTCTCCTCTCTCTCTCTCTCTCTCTCTTTGTTTCTCTCTCTCTCTCTCTCTCTTCTCTCTCTCTTTTTTTCTTTCTCTCTCTCTCTCTCTCTCTCTCTCTCTCTCTAGTTCTCCCTCTCTCTACCCTCTCTATCTCCCTACCTACTTCTTTCCCGACTCCCTCATTCTCTCGTTCTTCCTGCTGCAGAAATGACGCACACCCCTGCCCCTCGCCACTGGGCCCCCCTTGCAAGAGCCGCCCGGTACCCTGCGACGCCACTTTGCAGACGCTCTGCAAATATCCCTGCGATACCTTGCAAAACCAGACCCATGCAGCGCTTGCAGCGTGCCGCAGCCCATCGGAGCCAAACGGAACAGCGCAAACAAGGAATACCAAGCCGCCTCGCGAATGACCCAGCCATATGCAGTTGCGAGCACCGTAGTTGCGAGTGTCATCGCAATGGAGAGGGGGGGGGGAGGGCGCGCGCGCCCTGCCTTTGGGCTTTAGGCGGGGGAACGACACATGTGGGCGGTCTGCCGAGTGGGGGCGCATGCGGGCGCAGCCACTTGGGCCTTCGGCGGGGCCCCATGCGGGGCAACGGAACGCGCGCGCGCGCGCGTTTGGACGGGCGCGCTGGGGGCGGGGCGGCGGGGGCGAGGAACGGGGGGGAAGTGGGGGGGGCTGGTTGGGAGGCGCGCGCGAGTGCCGAAATGAGTGGTTGGGGAGCATGCGAACGCCTCCACTGGAGCCTGCGGTGGGGCCCCCTTTGTTCCCTTGGTGCCGCGGAATGCGCGGACGCGCGCCGCGCTTGCAGCGCTACCACCCCCTGTTCAGAAGCTCCTCACCGCCGAGCTGGGTCTCAACATGTCTTGCACTTTCGACGCCGAAGCCCTGGAAGCGGACCCGGCCTCGCAACGCCGGCAGATCTTCTCCCGGGCCCCACCCCCAGATTTCCCCCTGATCTTCCAGATCTTCCTCCAGCTATTCCCCTGGGCCCCCGCCCCAGACCCCCCCCGGCCCTCCCCGCGCAGATCCCCCCCCCCCCTTGATATTCCCTCAGATCTTCCCCAGATCCCCCCCCCAGATCTCCCTCTGGATCCCCCCCCCCCCCCCCCCCCCCCTTTTTCCGATCCTCCCCGAGCAGATGCACCCCCGGATTCCCCCGCATCTCCCCCCCAAATCACCCCTTCCAAAGTGCTCTCCAGATATTCACACCGCATCTTCTTCCTGATCCCCCCCCCCGCCCCACCTCGCCCCCCCCCCCCCCCCAGACCCCGCCCTCAGATCCCCCCAAATCGCGCGCGTCAGAGTTGGCTCTTGCAGGAGGCTGGCAGGAGACTGGAGGACTTCGGCGAAGATGTTTTCCATTTTCCTAGCGTGAAATTTCTTCGCTGAAGTCGGCAGCGCAGCGCGAGGGGGCGGGGGGGGGGCGGGGCGGGGCGCGCGGGCGCAGCCGCACGGGCCTTCGGCGGGGTGTCCTGCGGGGCCACGAAACGCGCGAGGGAATTCAATTGCGGGCTGATTCAACAGCATCAGCTATACTTCAATCGCATAACGACTATGCGGACTTTCCCCGGCTTCCCATGACCCCCAGAAGCCCCCGCATTTGTTTCTCTGGAGAAGGGCCGGGCAAGGGTCCGAGAGGGCCTCGGGACGGGGCCCAACGCGTCCGATATATATATATATATATATATATATATATATATAGAGAGAGAGAGAGAGAGAGAGAGAGAGAGAGGAGAGAGAGAGAGAGAGAGAGAGAGAGAGAGAGAGAGAGAGAGAGAGAGAGAGAGAGAGAGAGAGAGAGAGAGAGAGAGAGAGAGAGAGAGAGAGAGAGAGAGAGAGAGAGAGAGAGAGAGCCGAAAGCCTCGCGGCCCAGGGCGCCCAGGGCACGCATCGCAAAGCAGCGTTTGGCGGGTAAACAGGCATTGCACGCAACCCATGAGTTCACTATGAAACAACGAACATGAAGTTGAATCGGGTGTCCGTTTGAAACGAGCGAAATCCTGGCCCTGGAAGTCACGTCGTGCACCCCCTGTGACATATTCGTTCGTAAGATGCGGCCTCGAGCTGCCGGCGAGTGGGCCCTGCGCGGGGGGGCGGGGCCGAGCGGCCCCAAGGTCGCGCGCGGCGAGGGGCGCCAGCAGCGCAACAAGGCAGTAGTCGCCGTGGCCCTTGGCCAGGGGCTTCGCTCGGCGGCGGGCGCAGCCGCTCAGGCCACCCTCCAGACAGGCAGCGAGAGCTTCCAGGCATTCGACGTCGTGGAGAATACCCGCATGCGCACCGTAGCCATTTTGGCTCAAGCCATTTCCCGTGGCCCGTCCTTCGGCCTCCCGTGCTGGGCGCGCATGGCCGTGGGGGCGCCGCTGGAGGGTGCGGGCTTGGGAGCGATGGCGGCGGGGAGACGGCCGCGGCGGCCGTCTGCGGCGTGGTGGAGGCCTCGGCGCGAGCGGCGGGCCGCGCAGCGCTGGGCAGCCCTCCCCCGCGAGCGCCTGGTGGAGCGCCAGGCGTCCGAGCTCGTGGAGCTGCGGAGCCCGGCATCGGCCCCCCCCCAGCGCCCTGCGCCGCCTGGCGCTTGTGGCGCCCGCGCAGATCGCCAAGGAGCACGGCGGGCCGCTGGAGGAGGAGCGCATCCTCGAGCGCCATGTGGGGCGCCACGCGCGGGCCCTCCCGCGACCTGGCGCTCCGCGGGCCGCCTGGACGAGGGCGCAGCGCGGGCCGCGCCCCCCGTGCCCGAGGTCGGCCGTAGCGGCGAGCTCAGCGGAGGTGGAGCCGCGGGCTGCGGGCGCACATGCCATTCACGTCGCTGATCTTGAAGCGGAGCTCGTGGCGGAGGCTGACGCCCAGGCGAGCGGCGGTGCGTTCCCTCCCCCGCCAGGCGTTTGGCTGGTCGCTGACCCACTGGCAGGGGCGAGGGCCTTCCGGGAGGGCTTCGACGCGGGCTGGCGCCTCGCTGGGGCGGCCTCCGGCGCTCCGCGGGGCGGCGACGGCGTGGTGCTGCAGGAGCAGTGCGTGCCCTCCTCGTCCTTCCGTGGCGTATGGGAGGTCTGCAGCGACGGTGCGTGCGGCGGCGGGCAGCTTGCCCCTGCCGCCAGGGCAGAGCCTGGCCCACCCCGTGAAGGGGGTTGGAAGGCAGGCGCGGCGATGGAGGTGGACGGCAGGGCCGCCCTCCAGGCGCCGCGTCGTGCGTTCGATGGTGTGCAGGGCGGCGCTGCAAGCGAGAGCGCGCCGCGGCCCCCGCTGCTTCTGGAGAGCCTGGCGGGCCCAGGCAGCGACGACGGCTTCGATGGCGGCTTCGTGGGCGGCCCTGTCGACGGCGACGCGGGCGGGGGCACGGCCTGCCCTGGGCCCCCCGCCCGTTCGGAGCCCGACAGCCACGCCCTGGAGTATCTGGACCGCTTCGGCGCGGCGGCGCTGAGCGGCGGCGCGGCCGTGGAGCTGGGGAGGGGCGCCGCTGGTTCCGAGCGGGCCGCCGCTGCGGCGAGAGCCGAGCGGTGCCTCCCTTTCCTCGATGAGTTCGGCTTGGCCGCGGTGGCTGCTGCGGCCCGCGGGCCGCTTTCGGGAGTGGAATCGCTCCTGGACCTCACCGAAGGCCGCGCCGATGATTGGCTTCTGAAGCGTGAGCTTACACTCGGAGGCAGGGCAGAGGTCGAAGCCCGCGCCGAGGGCTCACTGTTGCAGAAGGGAGTTCGTAGTGATTCTTCTTAACGGAGATTGCTTTGAGGTGGATGGTCAGTGATCGCTTCTGGCTCATGCTGTCCTCACACCTTGATGCTGGGAGTCGTGAGTGAAGCCTCCTGTGCTCGAATGCGCGCGCTGTGTATTTGCAATGCAGTCGAGTTCACTCTGGCGCAGGAAGTGTAGTTTCGTTTTGTTCTGCGCTGCTGGAGGGGGGGTCGGCTTGTCCTGCGTTCGGCAGCCGTCCCCTGGTGGCCGCGGAGGAGGCCCAGGGCCTGGGCCTGGGCGGCCCTGGGAGGCCCCGCGGGGAGAGGCGGCCCTGGGCTGCCCCTCTCGGGAGGGCGTGTCTCGGGTGGCGCTGGAGGCCCCTGGAGGCCCCTCGGTCCTTTCTTTCGCTTTTAAGGCCCCGACAATTCAATGCAATGCCCGCGTGCGCTTGATCGCCAGGCGCCCCGCCCAGGCCACCTCCGCGGCCGCCGCGAGGTCAGACCTTCAGTTGGAGCGCGCCCCCCAAGGGGTCAGCGACGTGACGGCGGTGGCGACGATGCCGCTGGAGCCGGGGGGAAGAAGATGAAACGCTGCACCTCTTCCAGCCCGCGGGGGGGGGGGGGGGGGGGGGGGCTCCCGCGGGCTGCCGAGATCCAGGTCATCTGCGAGTGGTCCACGAATTGTGTGGCGCTGACGGCCGACAACCAGCTTCGCCGCCCAGGGCGAGGAGGCGCTCGCGCGACCCACTGCGGCGGCCCTCGAGAAAAGCGGCATCGAGACGCTCGTCGGCAAGATTGGCAACGACGCGCTGCCGACCTACGCCGCGTTCATAGCATGGGCGCCGTGCGTCTTCGAGGCATCTGCCATCGCCTGTCGCGGCGTCGCCGCAGAGGCCGCGGATGATCGGGGCCGCAGCTTTCAGCCCCCGTTCTGCAGGCAGGCGGCGCCTTTCTAGCATGCAGACCCCCGAGGGCAGTCTCTTCGACGACGCCGGTGCCCCCGCGAGCCCGCGCGCCGCGCCCGGCGCATGGGGCGGCGCGACCGTGGCGGGCGAGGGCCAGGGGGAAGTGGCGACGGGGAATGACTTGCTGGCCAAGTGGAAGGCCCGCATCGCATGGAAGGACGTCATGGACGACAAAGTGGACGGGCGTATTATTGCCGCCTTGCTCAAAAAGATCACCCGCCCCCACCCGACGGCTGCCGCCCAGGCCGACGGGCCTATCTCGACGTAGTTCTCCGACGAGATCCGCATCGCCAAGAAGTTGCAGCCCGGCAACAGTGGCGGGCACTCTTGGGCCCAGGTCTTGGACAGCGCGAGGGCCATGGCCCATGCAGGTGCCACGTTCCCCAGTGGCACGAAGAACGCCCTGGTGACCACTAGGTTGCAGAGCTTTGACACCCGCGCCCACGTCTCCGCCTTCGTCCGCATTGCGACGCCCATTCGGAAGACCGGTGGCCCCTTCAACCCAGAGGAAGCCACGTTGGCCACCGCTGTTGACGACGAGGACGAGCGCGCGAAGGTATTCACAGGCACGGTCCTGGAGACGGCCGTCTGCAACGCCATCGCCAAGGGCCCCTCGCTGAAGGCTTTCGTGCGCGGCGTCATCTCTGGCTTGGCCGAGGAGTTCGAGGTTGTTCATTGACTTGGTCGACGTCGGGGGAGTCCTCGCAGGGCTCATCGCGGACATCCAAGACGTGGGCCGCGCGTGGGCCATTCCCATGAGCGATGCCCCCTGCCTCGACGTGGCGCGGGAGACCTGCAGCTCTATCTCCCGCCGCGTGGAGGCGATGTGCTCCCAGGGCACGTCGGTCTTGCACTTCGCGGGCGCCGCAACGAAGAGGGCGTTTCGATGGGCTGGCAGGGTCGAGGCGTTCAACGAGAATGGGCCGTTCTTGCGGGGGAACCTGCAGGCGTTCCGCATTGCTCGCGAGGTGGTGCTCAAAGCGAAGGCGCGTGATGATCGATAGTTCGGGCGTTCTCTCTGGTTCCCCCCTGGCCGCCCCGTGCGCCCCCGCGCAGCGCGCCGCCCCCCCGGCCCCGCAGCCCGCGTGACTTTGGGGCGGGGGCATCTGGATTCCCCGACTCGGCTGCCGCATTCTGCCCCCAGCGCCCCGGCCCCCAGTCTACATCCCACGCGCCTCGGGCCCTTCCCGCCCCGCCCCCGCCGCCCCCCGCCCCCGCCCTTCGGCTCGCCCCCCCCCCCGCCCCTTCCGCCGCCGCGCTGCGCTTCCCCGCGAGGCCGAGCCTGGCGGCGCCGGGATTGACCTCGCCGTGTTGCGCGACTATTGCGGCAAGTGCGCGGCGCGGAAGATCGGGTTCCCAGCTGGCTTGACCGGCGAGTTCGAGTTGATGCTGAAGCGTATCGTCTGCTCGGTCTGCCTGGACTTGCAGAGCGACGCCCCCGCGCAGCTGCTTGCGCCAATGGGGGCCATGCAGGTTTCGAGTTTAGCCCAGGAGGCGTCTTTGTCCTTCGTCCTGGACGGCGTTGCCAACGCAGCGAGTTCGCGCGTGGCCACTTTCTCGTGCAAGATGGAGGCGGCGACCAGCCAGGATAATTTGATTAACGCGCGTAAGGGCCTGCTGCCGTCGGCCGACGCTCAGGCTGTTGCACGCGATCCGTCGTTCAAGCATGACTCGCTGGAGCGCGTTGCGGCGCTGTTCAGAATCAGCCAGGACGACCGCTCGGGGCAGGAAGACTAGCAAACCTGACCGGCCTTCCGTCGAGGCTGCCATGATGGGTTTTGTGATCGAGTTGGCCGCGGACTCCGCGGGCGAGCACTCGGCCGAGTATTTGTTCTGCTTGGAGAAGCCGCATGCGACCCAGCGGCGCAAGGGCGCCGCCATCGAGACATGCACCGGCGCGATTAAAGCTTGCATCAGGTTGGGCTCAGCGCCGACTGTCGCCGAGGAGTTCAGCAAGAAGGAGGGCTTCGCCACCGTGGCTGCCTGGGCAGAGCACTCGCGCGCGCTGGGGCTGCGCGTGAAGAAGGCGAAGCTCATGGTTCCGAAAGGCGGGCCATGCCCCGAGGGACCGCCGCAGCCCTGCCTCGAGAAGGCAACCGCGTTGGTGGGCACTGCCGACGAGTTGATCTCCAGCAGCGGCGCGGCTAACATGGACGCGTCGAAGGCGACGCTCGTCCAGAAGTTCGGCGAGCCTCAGCAGATGAGCAACGGCGCGGCGAACGGCAAGCCCCGGTGGGAAGGTTTGCCCGACGACGCTGACGCGAAGAAGACCATTGTCCAGATGATGGCTGCCGCCAAGGTCGCCAGCTTCACCGCGATGAGGGCAAGGTAGTCGACGCGCAGCGCAGCCTGGACGCCAGCAAGAAAGCGCGCGGTTTAATGTCGGAGGCCCCCGATGAAACCTTCACTAAGGGCATCGAGAAGGAGTGCCTAAAAGCCCGCACCACCGTGACGGAGAATCTAGCCGTCATGCATTGCGACGTCAACTCGAACGATGCCGATGCCATGCGGCTTGTGGTGGCCAGCGAGACGAGGAGCTACAGGGCCCTGCCAAATATATGAATTTGACCCTCGCCCTCGCGCTGAAGAGCGCCATCGCCAACAGACTGTAGACTGCTGCCGCGCGGACGGCGGGTTGCTGCCAGGGTCGGGCAGGGCCCGCCGACGGGGGAGAGGAGAGGATGGAGGAGGTTGGGCGGGGGCGATGGAGGCCGAGGCGGTCGACTACGAGGGGGCGGGGCGAGGCAGGGCGGGCGCGGCAAAGCAAGGGATGGGTGGGCAGGGGGAGGATAGGGACAGGCTGGTGAAACATCGACTGGGCTGGCGAGTGCGCGCGTGCGTGGGCCGTGGGACGTGCAAAGCGGCAGCTCGTTTCCCTGGGGCGTGGTTGTTTCTCCTGAGTGATGTTTCGAGCTGGGCGGCTTCGCTCCGCGCTCTTTCGCCCCGTGCCCACGCCCCGCGCGCTGCTCTGGCCGTGGCCGCCCACCGTCCGTCGCGCCACCCCCGGCCTCCTCAGTATCCTCGGTCTTCGGTTACCTCTCCAGAGCGCTGGGCCCGGTCGCCGATTCGAGCTCGAGCGCGTAGGTTTCGGATGTCCCGCAGCTGTTCGACCGGGAACTTCAGGGGCAGGGGGCTGGGGGGCGCGTGCGGGGCGGGCGATGAGGGGCACGGGGGGTGGGGGAGGAGAAAGGGAAGGTCGGGGGATGAGTCGGAGGGGCAGCGGTTTGGATGAGGAGTGAGATCGGCGATGAGGGAGGGCATCGAAGACTGGGGTGAATGGGGGGACCAGGAAGCCAGAGGACGGGCGCAAGGGTGACCTAGCAGTTCGGCAGTTGCCTTTGCATCTTGATCTTGACGCCGTACCGCCGTGCCGCGTTGTATCGCAGGAGTTTGGGACATGAGGAAACGTTGCGGACGCGTGCTGATGGTGCTGTTGCTTCCCCGCCCCTGCTGCCCCCTCCTGGCTAATGTCCACTCGCCCCTCTCTCCATCCAGTCCGCCTCAATCTTTCTTTATCGCACAGCTCCTCATTCCTCTCTGCTCGTCGGTCTTCCCCTCCGCGCCTGCGTCGCCCAGCCCCCCGTCCAATCCCTTTGATCCAGCCCCTATGCGCCATTCTCTCTGCCGGCGTTCCCCGTCACTCGTTCCTCCGCCGCCTCCCCTGCCCACCTCCATGCCGTCGTCGTCCAGTCATGTTTTGTGGTTGTGCAGTGGCTAAGTGACATTATGGTGAGGCACTCAACTTCTTGGAACAATTTTGGCGTAGTGGCGCATTCGTTATTCCCCTTGCGGCGAATCACAATGCCCGGGCCCACAGTGCATTCCGAGCATTATCTTGAGCTCGCCTGGGGCCAGCCTATCCATTTTATCATTACTTAAGTGATAGTTGCGGTCTTTGCATTCAAGTGACTTGATCCAAAGTCAAAGACTATTTCATGTGATGTGAGATGTCGTTTCTTCTAGGATAGATTTAAGTCGTTACAGTTGCCCCCCCGACGTCCACACCTCGCCCAAAGTGGCATTGAGAGGCCGGCAAAGCCCTCCAACTCGTGCAAAAGTCAATCAGAGGTCTGATAGAGACCTTCGAGAGGCCCCACAGAGGCCCCCTGAGGGACCTCAAGAGGCCACCTGCTCGCCTCAGATCGACGACGAACCCATATCGAAAGGCGTTCAAACACCTTCTTCGCATGACTAGACCAGGGCGAAGTGTTGTGACATGAGGTGGGAGGAGGCAAATCCCTCCCCGAAGGGGAAGAACGCGGCTGGAAGAGAGGATTTGACGGGCCGCCGACGCCCACTGGTGCCGGTGCGACTGACGCTTGACCATTAGCGAAGGGTAGCGGAGTCTGCGCTGTGTACTAGTGGTGTCTCTCATTCATCACACAGCAGGGCCCGCCATGATCTGGTCGATCCGATCCGATATCGAATCCGGTCGCCCCGATCCGATTCGATTCCAATATTTCGATGATGCGATGCGGCCCGATGTTTGCGCGGACGCTGCTGAGTATCCTGTTGCGGGCGATCCGATTTGGGCCCGAAGCCGGCCGTTCCTGCACAGGAGGCACTGGCCGTCCTGCCGGGCGCCGCGGGAGAGGGCCGCCGCCAGCCCGGTCCGATGCCATTTGGGCTCCGCCATCGGGGTTCGCGCATCGGCCAGGCGCGAAGGAGGTACTTCATACCTCGCCCCAGGTCGGGCCGGGCAGAAGGGGGGGATCGTCAGGCACACGGAGGGTTGGGTGAGGGTAAACCGCTCCAGAGCGGGCCGGGCGAGCGTGGGGGGACCGTCAGGCATCCCCAGCGTAGGGGTAATGAGATCGCTCCAGAGTGTCGCGTCCCGAGTTTTCCAGGACGCTCTGGAACGGCCGCGGCGCCCATGACATCCTCCAGACCCGCCAGTTCTCAGCGATTTCAGATTTGTCCTCATCCGAAGGTGTCCTCTCCCTGCCTTCGAACTTAGATCGCCGATGACCCTCAGCCCGTGTGCTACAGCTTGAACGAGCGCTGAGAACAACGCCAGTTTTGGAGGGGTTGCCCTTGCGTTCTGCGCGTTTGGGGGGCTCTCCACCCTGGCCTGGTGGGCCTGTGGGTGTCTCCATGGAGCCTTGTTCCTTGGCTTCCACCGAAGAGGGTCATGTTCTTGATCCGCGTCCTTTAGGCTTTGTGTTGACTGCGGCCCACTGTGTGTACGTGTGTTTGCCCCGTTCGTCTCCACCGATTGCACGAAGTCTGTGTCGGCCCTCATGCCTGCGTCGCATTGAAGGGTTTCGGTGGACAGGGACGCGTTTGCGCTCGCACACGTTCTGAGGATCATCGAGATTGGGAAATGGGATTATCTGAGGGTCATCAAGACTGGGACATGGGGTGGTGCGACATGTGTGTTGTGCAGCCGGTTTCGGCCCCGCCGCCCTGCGCTTCCTCGATATTTCAGGTGCCTCTGGCGCAAGCGGGCTCCTGGAAGCCCAGTTACGTGAGTCCACGCCCCCCAAACTGGAGCTGGAGCAGATGGGGTCGGAGCATCGTGCCGCATCGCCGATGCATCAGGGATGCGGCGCGATCTGGAGCGTATTCTTCTCCATCTCGCCACTGCCGATGCACCAGCGATGCGGCGTGATCTTCTGTCCCCATTTGCTCCGGCCCGACTTGGGAGGTGATTCGTTAGCCCTTCTTTGGATGCAACTCCTGGGAGGTTAGATTCAGACTCGGCGCTGGTATATTCTCTGGTCGAAAAGTTGCCAAATCTCTTTAAATCCTACTTTATCTGGCTTTATCCCCCTCAATCTGGCTCATTAATCCCGATGAGTCTGGTTTAATCCTGGGCCTAATCCGACCTAACCCGGCTCAAGTGTCTCCCAATTATTCACGTTTCGCGTATACCCACAAGTGGCGCCTTCGCGGTTGCCTCTTCGGCCGGCACCTGTCCTGCGCCGTTAATTATCTGCTTTCCCGTGCGTTGTGCCCCAGCCTCGTTCACACCGCCCTCTGGACTTTTCCTTGCGGGCCGCGAATCAAAAAAGTATACCCACAAGTGGGTGGATTGGCGGGTTTTGATATCGCCACGGAGTGGTTCAGCCTTCCGCAGCAGCTGCAGCACCCCAGGCTCACCATCAGCTTTCAGCAAATTGCGTTGCATCACGGTTCGCGAGAGCTCAGCCCCCCTGGCTAGCTCACGTCGTCAATGGCGACTGGAGCCTGGCGCCCCACCGGCGACTCGCTCCACAGGCCTCGCGCTTGCCCCCACTCAGAACGACGGGCTCTGTTACTCTGTTCACGTCTTGATACTGTGTGGGTCGTGCCAATAGCAGGCACCGAATTCCTCGACATTTTGTCCTGTGCACGCGCTCGAGCTCCCAGGATTTCAGCTCCCCTTTTCAGCTTCGGGCTGCTTTGTGAGTGGGCCGGCCGGCTTGTGCCTTCTGTAGCTAATGCGGTTTGCCCGTTTGCCCGGACTCCTTGCCCGCCGCCTGCCTCTTCGCTTGCGGCCGCGACCGAAAAACTATACCCACAAGTGTTGCGGCGTTGCTGAGGTCGCCGGCCCGCCGGCGTTTGGCAATTCGGCTCTTGCGCGGCCCGCTTGGACCTGACTCGCCGCTGGCGCCCTCACCTGCGGTTGCGACAAAAAAATACCCACAAGTTTGTGCCCCTTGACGCCGCCCGACCTTGTCGCCGCGGTCGCGATCAAAAAAGTATCCCCACCAGCCCATTCAGAGACCCAGACCTTGAGAGTTGACGGGGAAAGAGACGAAGAGACACATCTAGTGAAACAAAGCGAGCAACCAGGGTGAGCAGAGAGATCTCTGGCAGCAGTGGGGTGGCCTTGGAAAGCTTGCCATCTCTGGTGGCCGCGTGGGGGCGAGGGGAGGAGGAGGATGAGGAAGACCACGACGATGACGATGACGACCACGACGATCAGGAAGAGGAGGAACAGGAACAGGAAGACGATGAGGGCAAGGACGACGAGGAGGAGGAGGAGGGCAATGGCGACGAGGACCCGTGAAGCCATCTTATGTTGATATGGATTAGGACGAGGAGGAAGACGATGAGGATGCGGGGGGCGGTCTTTTGCGCCCATCTTGGGGCTCGGTGCCCTCCTACGGCTCGCTTGAGGGGTCTTTGAGTTCTCTTGGAGCTTTTTTGGGGGGTCTCGGGGCGCTATTGGGGCCCTCTTGGAGCTCTCTTGGGGCTCTCTTTGGGGTCTCTCGGGGCTCACTTGGGCCTCTCTTAAGGCCTCGTGGGGCTGTCGTGGAGGGTGTCGGTGAAAAGAGAGGGGTACTAACGTTTAGTCCCCCCTTCTTGGCCATCGAAGTAGCATCTTGGGACGCTCTTGGCCCCCTCTTGGGGCGCTCTTGGGGCCGTCTTGGGGGCAACTTGGGCCCCTCTTAGAGCTCTCTTGGTCCATCTTGGGGCCACCTTAACGACTCAAAAACTCATTGGACACGAAAAGGCGAAAAGGCAACAATCAGTGCTTTCCCTTGGGTTTGTGAAGGGTTTTGGCTTCTCGGGGAGGTCCTGAGGGGTCTTTCAGGGCACCTGGAACCGTCTTGTGGCCCTCTTGCGGCGTCTTGGAGGCATGGTGGAGGTAATATTGAGCGTTCTTGCCTTTTCTGGAGCCCTCTTGGGGACCATCTTGGAGCATCGGATGCCCTCTTGGAGCCATCTTGAGCGAAACATGACCCTCTGATGACTCGCGACCCCCTCGTCAAGACCCCTGGGAGGGGAGGGGGAGGGTACTCCCCCCCGAAGACGTTAGACCACCTACGCCCAGAGGGCTGGTGGGATTGTCGGGCTTCGCAGCCCCTACTTGTTCTGACGAAGATCCAGGAGCTGCTTGCTAACATCCTCTGTGCCGTTCAGGAGCGACAAGAGGACGCACACGTGCATGAGCCCACGTTGGTTTCGAACGTGCACATTGCGAGAACGTTCGTATCGCGAGGCTGGTCTCGCGGACCTGGGGGCCATATTCGTGTAGGTGGTTGGGCTCCTACGTTTTCTGTGGGCTCCCTGGCTGTTCCCGCCTTCGTCCGACCCTCGGCCCAGCACGCTCGCGCGCGCGCGCCAGCGCTCCCCGTCATGGCCGCGGCGGGGGGAGCCGAGGCAGGGCGCGCCCCGTGGGCGGGTGCGGGCCTGGAGCGAGCGGCGAGTCGGGCGTAGCGCACTGGGGAGGGGGTGAGGCACGTCAGGCGATCGCAAACATGGATTTTGAGGGGGCGTGGACTGGTGACGGGTCCCGCTTCCGTGGGAGATCGCGGATTCCCGCCTCCGAGCGAGGCGGCACCAGCCGCAATTTGAGGAGGGCACTTACCCCGATCCATGTTTGCGCGCCCGCGAGAAAGGTGTACCGCTTGTGCCTTAAAAAGGGGTCCATAAAACAAGAGGTCCGCTGGGATTCAGAAGGGGCACCCCCCACCCCCCCATTCATCGCCTGTCCGTCCATGGTCTGCAGTGGTTGTTGTGGAGAGCAGGGCCATCAGAGCGGGGGGCCAGATGGGGTCGAAGGAGCGAGCGGAGGAGGGGTCGTGCCAGCTCGTATCGGGGAAGCGCGGTCGGCGATTCAAACGTGGCAATTTCCTATCCTTGAGGCCCCATGCCTCAGGGTCCCATCTTTGAACCGTCGACGTAGGGCTCGAGTTTGACTGACGGAGCCATTGCACAAATTACGCGATCAAACCTGAATTCTGGCGCGAGTTTAAAACGAAGACGGGATCCTCATACATTCAGATGAGGATTTATCGGGTACGTATACGACCACCCTGCGGGTGATAAGGAGGTTGGGCGGGGCAGCAATGGGCAAAAGTGGTGATTGTTGTTCTGACGATGCCTGTGGGGCGGAGTTTAGTGAGTAGTGTGATTGTGCACGTGAGCGTGATGTGATGTGGCGATGTTGCATGTCGACGTGCATTGGAAAGCTCGCCGCGGCGCCCACGGCGCCTTACGATCTGCATTTGGATTTGCAAATCGATTTGCATTTCGATGTGCTTTCCGGTCTGCATGTCGGTTTGCATGCAGACTTGCATTGGATAGCTCGCCGCAAGCGGCGATGTTTTGAAATGCACAACCCACGGCGGGACACCAGCGGGACACCGCGGGCCACCGTTTGACCGGAGGAGCATCATTTGGTCCGGCCGCGGCCCAGCCACAGGAGGAGTTCGGGACACCAGCGGGACACCCGCGGAACACGGTGACACCGCGCGCCACCGGCCGCCGGAGGAGATTCATTCACGAGGGAGCGCGGCCTTGGGAGCGCGGGCGCAGTGTAATTTACCAGGGGTCGTGGCCCAGGGAACGCGGAGGCAGCGTAATTTACGATGGATCGTGGCCCTGGGAGCGCGGACGCAGCGTAATTTGCAAGGGATCGTGGCCTTGCGTCCCGAGGCGAGTCCCTCTGGCAAGTCGCGCGGCGCGTCCCGTGGCACGTCCCGTGGCACGTCCATTGGCACGTTCCGTAGAGCGTCCCCTTGGCACGTCCCGCGGTGCGTCCCCATGGCACGTCCCCTGGCACGTCACCTGGCGCGTCCATTGGGACGTTCCGTGGCGCGTCCCCCTGGCATGTCCCCCTGGCATCGCCTAGTTGCGTATGCAATTGAGGTCCTTAAAAAAGTTCCATGCCTCGCAGTTCTCAATCCTTTCTGGGTTCGTGGCTCGATCATATTGCCGTGGGTGTTTTTTCTGTAAGGTTGTTCGCGTGACTTTCTTGTCGGTACGTTGAAATTCAGAACAGTTTTGGTTCAGGACGGGCTCTGGTTTTCGGCTGCTCTTCAGATCCGCATCGCGGAAGCTGTCCGTGCCCGAGGCGCGCGGTGGCCGGACACAGCCCTTCGCTCATGATTATGCTTCCCTATGGCAGCACGATGGCTGGGGACGCTGGTCCCAAGGCGACTGGGCAGTTTATGCCCGGACGTGGCAGCGTCGGGGCGTAAACTTTCCCGCCGCCCCGGGCCACTGGGGCAGGCGTCCCCGATGGCGGAACGTGACATCTTACATCGATACTCCCTCGCCAACAGCAAGCCATTCGGACCTCGTTGCTGTTTATGGCGTTCTCGTGCTTCTCCATGCCCGTTCTCGCCCGCGTCGCCTCCCTCTCGGGCCCTTCACGCCAGGGCGAGGACCCGTTCGCAGAGTTCATCGCGCAGGCCCTTCAGCGCCCGCCGCCCGCCGCCACTCCTCGGGGCAACCAGGAGTCCCAGACTTCCGCAGGATGGAAACATCGCGACGCCTGTTCGTTTCTGCCTTTGGGGTGGTCGGGTGAAGGAAGGTTTTATATTTTTTGTTGTGCCCTCAAGGGCCCTACAAGGGATCCACTGGGGCCCAGAAGGTGCACGAAGGGTCCCCCCACCATCGCCCCCCATCAAGTAGCGCCCAAGCTTTTGGATTCGGGACGATCGACTCGGATACGGAAAGAATGGGCACTAACACTGACAGCAGTCCTTGCCCATGATACATACAACGGGAGACCGTGTCCCGGGGACGGGGGCCGGCGCCACGACCACAGATGTGGGGCCCCAGCGCCCTTTTCCATATGTTTTTACTGGGGTTCGGCGACCTGGGGCCAACAGGGCCCCAAGAGGCTGCAGGGAGGCCCCAGGAGGCCGCAGCCATGGCTCCAGACGCATTTCAAGACGACTCCCATGACGCCAAGAAGCCCCCGAAGACGTTCCAAGAGGCACCCCGAGAGAAAGGCCCAATCAACAAACATCGTCGATTTCCCAAGGGAAAACTTGTATTTTTGGCGTGTTTGCTTTTTGGGCGTCCACTGCGTCCTAGACGGCCCAAGAGGCCCACAAGACTGCCCCACAGGCTCCCAAGAGGGCTCCAAGGCGACCCCAAGAGGGTCCCAAGACGGCCCGAGAGGCCCCCAAGACAGCCCAAGAGAGCCCCAGGACGAGCCCCAGAGGGGTCCCAGAGGTGCTCAACAATATTCAAATTCCGACCTTTCGGCCCCAGAGGCTCCCAGGAGGCCCCAAGAGGTCCCCAAGAGGCTCCCAGAGGCCCCCCAGAGGCCCCCAGAGGCCCCCAAGAGACCCCCAGGAGGCTTCTAAGAGGCACCCCAATCGAGCCCCAAATAAGCAAACATCGTAGATTTCCGATAGGAAAACTGATATGTTTGGCGTGTTCGCCTTTTGGGCTTCCACTGCGTCCGAGACGGCCCAAGAGGCACCCAAGACGGTCGAGGATGCCCCCAAGAGGGCTCCAAGACGGCCCACGAGGGAGCCAAGGCGGCCCACGAGACGCTTAAACCGCTCAACAACGCCCCAAGTCGGCGCCCAGGACGGGGACGAGGAACCGAAAATGCGAGCCATTTGGCCCAAGAGGCCCCCAGGAGACCCCAAGAGGCTCCAAGAAGCGCCCAAGAAGCCCCAAGAGGTCCCCAAGAGACCCGCAACAAGCACACAAAGAGCCCCGGAACACGCCCCAGGGGGCTCCACCGAAGGTCCCAGTGGCGCAGTTCGCATGCGTCTCCCCCACCCAGTACAGCGTTTCGTGGCCCCATACGGGGCTCCCCCGAATGCGATACCCACAACTGCATATGGTTGGGTCCTTCGCCAGGCTAATTTCAATGTTTCTGGCCTACTCGCTTTTTCGGCTTTCCGACGCTCCACGGCTGCCCACGTTTGGAGGACGTCTTGGGCCTTTTGGAAAATGGCTTGGACCATCTGGGGGCCCCCCTGTCTGGTGGGACCGCGCGCCACGCGTCAGAAAGTCTGGCAATGTGGGGTCCTGGTCCCTAAATCCACAAATGTTGAGGACTCGAGGGACTTGGGGACACTCCATCCCCGTGCTTCGCGGCGCGGTGCCGGATTTTGATCCGAGTTAAGAGCCCTCCGCGGGCACCAGTTTGCCTTCCTCAAGATTGTTTGATATTCCACACCTTCCCCGCCCCGGTCAGACTCCACCACCTGGGGCCACGCTTGGTACAAATACAAAAGCAATGCCCCACGACCAGGACCCTCGCCCGACCCTCGCCCACTCCCCAGGGCTTTGGGTATAGTGCGCGCGCACTGAGGCCCAACCCAGGGGCCCGCGCAGCCGTGGGGCCCTGCGGTGGCGCGCCCCCCCGTCCTGGGCCCCCGCGACGCCGCGGGCCACCCTTGGCTGTGCGCTGGGCCTTGCTTCGACGAAGACCTGCGAGGCCGGAGCCAGCCAACGCGCACGCGACATGAGAATCGGGGGTGCGTGGACGGAGGGCCCCAATGTGGTGTTCGGGAGCGAATCCGGCCAGATGCTCACGTTTTCTCCCTCCAGGGGACATGTCAGAGTGATATGTCACGAACCCCCACCCCATAACCCCCAAACCCACCTTAACGTCTCCGCGAGACAATGATCCACGCGAGAGGAGAGCGATTCATCCTCGCAGCGCCATGCTACGTCGGGATTGTAAGCCCAGCGGTGCGGCTACGTAGAAGACGTTCTCAGGCGACGATCAGGCATAAGACGTTGCTGTCGTCCGTGAAGCGTCGGGCTCGTTTCGGGGTGGGGCAGGCAGCGCGACGATCTATGCGAGTAGATTGCTGTATAGCCTTCATGAGACTTTACACCGCTCTCCAGAAGGTTTCTAGCCGCGCAGGCCAGCTCGGCACACTCGAATATGGACTCTCGAAATGGGCACGGAACGTCAAACAAGGGCACGATGCCCAACAACAACAACAACAACAACCACAACAACAACAACAACAACAACAACAACAACAACAACAACAACAACAACTGTTGTCCAAAACCGACAGCGGCTGCTGTTATGGATTAGAACTGCTGTCGGTCTTCGTGCCCATTCTTCCCGTACCCATGTCGATCGTACCGGTCGAAAGGCCCAGCGCCCTCCAGGGGCATAGGGGCCCTGCTGCTGCCGCCCGCGGGGGAGCGGCCGAGGACCTCAGCCAGATCTGAGAGGGGGCATGGCCGGCGGGGGTCGGCCGAACCCTTTCCGACCACTCCCCCCGGGGCCAGAAAGTGGGCGCGTAACGGTCGTTACCCGAGGAAGTGCGGCTGCGCCTCGTCGAGGGCGTTCCGGGGCTGCCCACGAGGGATTCAGCGGGAGGATTCCGGCCTCCCACACGAGGCTCGAGCAGATGGAGTCGCAGGGTCGCGCAGCATCGCTGATGCATCGGCAATGCGTCGATGCAGTCGGCGCAGTCGGCGTGAAGAAAATCGGGCTCTACATCGAGCCACATCGCCGACGCATCGGCCGTGCGCGCGATCCTCCCACCCCATCTACTCGGACCCCACTTGGGGTGCCTGGATATTTCCGGCAAGGGTTGTCACCAAGGGGTCGTTTTCCGTCTTGAAATTTCGTGTCGTGTCCATCCAGCAGCGACCCCAGCGCACACGTCCAAGGTTGAACGCCGCCAGAGGCTAGCAATCGGGCGATATCGGATTATCTGCGCTATCAAAGCGCCGCGATCGCTCAAGATCGAACGATCCACGTGGTGCCAAAAACCAATGCACAAGTGGTCACGACATGAACCTTCCGTACCCAATACCCTGTTCAGATTTCGTTAGCATCGGCACAAGTATGATGTGACCCGCCTTAATCTCATTTGATCTGGCCAAATGTGGCCTAATTCGGCTTATTGCGGTGCTAATCTGGGCTCATACAGCCATTCGTTTCTCGTCGCCACGGCTGGATTCGCCTCGAAATCTTGGTGAGAGCGCACCCCCGGAGAGGTCCAGGCAGTAATTAGATGTATGCGTATTGTCTGTCCCCCAGCATTCGACTTGAATAGCCCACAATCGTTCCCGTTCGACGCGGCATCAATGGGTATGCGCGCGACGGGACAGAGAAGCTCCCCCCGAGGATGCAACATGCCCTCCTGCAGTCAAGACGCTGAGATCAGAAGCAGTCCGGGCTCGGAAGAGGTTCGCGCTGTTCCTCAGGCCCCTCCATAGTTGCTCCACCTCGCGCTTCTCGTGCGCCTGGGCGCTAATGGGGCGAAAAGTGGCTTCGCCTCTTCATTTGCGTTCCTCAAGTCGGCGGCGCTGCGCGCCCAAGAGGGAGGTGAGAGGTTGGCAGGCCTTCACAGAAGTTCGGAATGCTTCTCAGAAGTTTTGTTGTAGTTTTGTGAGAAGCCCATTGTGGCTTCAGAGAGGCTTTCGAAGCTTCTCAGAGGGCTCTCTGAGCCTGCTGACACAGCCCGCCCCCTCTTGACTTCCCCCTCTGGGCGCGCCGCCGATCATGGTAGCAGCTTGACTGCTTTAACCTGGTTGAGCTTTCCCTGGATTCCTCCTCAGAGCCTAGAGAGGAGATTGCTTTTCGATCCTCTGGCGCGTAATGGTCGTCATCCAGGCCCCCCCCCCCTATCGGGTAATGGTAACGATCGTACGTAGGCGGCGGGGGAGGTGCTCGCGCGCACGATATGGCGATCGCAGCGTCCCCCCGCCCCAACACCCCCCACCCGCCCAAGCGTTACCATTACCCGGGGCCCCAAACCCATCCCCATTTAACGATCATGATCGGAAATATGCAGGCATCCCAAGTGGGGTCCGAGTGGGGTGAGAAGATCGCGCCGCATGGCCGATGCGTCGGCGATGCGGCTCGATGTAGAGCCCGATTTTCTCCACGCCGACTGCATCGACGCATCGTTGATGCATTGCCGATGCGGCGCGACCCCCCGATCCCATCTACCCGGGACAGGCCCGACCTAATTCTGAACCTCTTGGGAGGTCCCCCAGACATCAACAGCAAAAAACATCTCCCCGTGGCCTCCGAGGCGGCGGCCCGGCGTCCTTCCGCCCCCGTGCGCCCCGCCCCGCTTCCCGCGGCGCCCCCGCCCGCGCGCGGCAGGAGCAGCCGGAGCAGGCCAGAGCGCCCCGCCCCTTTCTCGCATGGTTTGGAGCTGGCTGGGGGTCTGGGGTGGCCCAGCACTGTTTCCGGCCAGCAGGCCGGGCGGGTAGGTTCTGGCTCGGGAAATGGGTTTTGCCCTGTTTGGCCTCCAGGGATCGTTTACGGGCCTCAGGACCACCAGAAACGGATCTGGGGTGAAACATTGCACAAGATGGACCCTTGGAGGCTCTGGGGATTGAATTTGAGCAAGGTTCATGTCAGCCGCCCTCCTGCCCGATTCTCTGGGGCCCAACCCGTTCGGACCCCCCAGCCGCCTACAAGATCAGCCTTTCGTAGCGACACAGAATCCCACACCCACCCCCGACCACCACGGGAGTGAGGACTTGTCGAACGGGCGCCGCGATTGGGGAACTGCGGACGACAGCAACGACAGCAGCACGCACGGAGAGGGAGGGAAAGGAAAGGAGGGAGGAGGGAGGAGGCGGAAGAGAGAGAGAGAGAGAGAGAGAGAGAACAACAGGCACGATACATGTTTGGAGCCGATCCTTAAAAACATGTCTCATGTTTGAAACTGGGGAAGATTTTTGGGAGCGGCCCACGCTCGAGCGCCAGCCTCGAAGGCCGCCGAACTGTCGCCCACACCGCGGGGCCCACTCGGTCCTGGCACCCCGCCCGCCAGTGATTCCCGCGGGTGCCGCCGTCGGGGACGGGGGGCCATTGGAGTTTCCCTGTTTGGGGCCGTACTTGTATCAAGCCATTGAGATTCCGCTGTGCTTCCTTTCTGTTTTTCCCGGAAAGGAGAGGTTCCCCCCCGGCCTCGACGGCTGTACAGTCAACCATGATAGTAAGGATGGGGCAACTTTCCAAGGCTACCCTTGCATCCTTGCCCCTTCGGTATTCGGCATCCTTCGGCATTCTGCTGCGCTCCGCGCGGAAAACGTCAACATGGCGTTCCAAGGCCCTAGCATCCTTACCGCGCATCCTTACAATCCTGGTCGAGTGTAGGGCTGGCGAATTAGATCTGCGATAAATATCAAGGTCGAGTAGGGCTGGCGAATTGAAATATTGAGGATGTCCCGGGCGAAATGCTTGTTTTGCAGAAATTGTTGAGGATGTCTCGAGCGAAATGCTTGTCTCGTGTCATAGATTGATTGTCTTCTCCTGGGAACCAGAATTCAGAGGATCTCTCAAGTGAAATGCTTGTTTTCACGTGCCCAGGTCTTGAGGATGTCTAGAGCAAGACGCTTGGTTTCACGCGTCCAGATTGCCCAGGCAGATGTCTATCACGGAGGTTTGTCGAGGATGTCTCGAGCGAGACGCTTGTTTTCCTCCGTCCAGGTCGCCCAGGCGGATGTCTAGCTTAAGGATGTGTTCAGGAAGTCTCGATCGAGACGCTTGTTTGCACGTGTCCAGGTTGCCCAGGCGGATGTCTAGCATGAGGATGTGTTGAGAATATTTTAAGCGAAGCGCTTGTTTTCACGTGTCCAGTTCGCCCAGACGGATGTCTAACATGAAGATGTGTTGAGAATGTCTCGAGCGAGACGCTTGTTTTCACGTGTCCAGGTCGCCTAGGCAGATGTCTAGCATGAGGAGGTGTTGAGAACGTCTCCTTTGCATCCGAGTCCTGACCGACCTGATCTGGATCTTAAGCTCGAGCTGCCTGAGCACACGGTAGCTGCCCCAGAGCGAATTGACAGGGGGACATGCCAGGAGGACGCGCCGCGGAACGTCCCAAGGGACGCGCCAGGCGACGTGCCAGGGAACGTGCCATGGGGACGCACCGCGGGACGTGCCAAGGGGACGCACGACGGAACGTGCTGGGGACGAGCGTTTCGCTCGAGACATCCTGCCCAAATCCTCATGCTAGGAGCTCGTTTCTGTATTGCTTGGGGCATCACGGGCGTCATGGACCCCGCTCCCACCCCCCCCCCTATGACGTAACGCTCCCTCCCTAGTGCGCTCCGGGTACTGCCGCCGTGCACATTGGGATCCGCGTAGGTGTCCGCGTAGGAATCCGCATAGGAGTCTGGTCCGCAGTAGTCGTCGTCGTCGTCGTCGTCGTCGTCGTCGTCGTCGTCGTCGTCGTCGTCGTCGTCGTTGTCGTCGTCGTCGTCGTCGTCGTCGTCGTCGTCGTCGTCGTCGTCGTCGTCGTCGTCGTCGTCGTCGTCGTTTTTATTCCGGGCCGATGACGGCAATCATCTAAGGGGGGGGTGGAAGGGGGTCGATGACGTGTCACGTTTCGCGCCGGCGGCGTCTGGGAATGCTTAGGAATGACGGAGGACGGGTAGCGCCGGCATGTAGGTGGCGATTTGCACCACAACGCCTGTGTACACTGCAGTGCCTGCGTGCACCACAGCGCCTGTGTACACCACGCCGCCTTTGTACACCACAGCAGCCGCGTGCAACACAGCGTCAGTTTGTGCCTCCGTGCCCGCGGGCACAACAGCTCTAGTGCACACCATAGCGCTTGCGTGCACCACATCAGGCGTGCGCATCACAGCAACAGTGTACACCACAATGCCTGCGTGCATTGCAGTGCCTGTGTGCACCACGGCGCCTGTGTGCACCACAGCAACCGTGTGCAAAACAGCACCACTGTTGTATATAGAATGTTCGAACGAATCCTTATGACAAAATGGAGCGTTTGTGGATTCCACAGAAAACAATCTAACATAATCCTTATGGACAACGGAGCGCCGCTGGAATCTACGAGTCCTCCCGGGTCCGCCCGCATCACCCTAACTCCTCCCATCGGTGTCCAGGAGGCTCCATCGAAATTGGCCTTCGGAGAAACAAGTGGACCGGTTCAATACACCATTATGTGGTGCGCGCTGAGATGCGCACGTGCGCTGTAGCGCCAGCCCGCACGACAGGGGGCAAGGAGGAGGAGGAGGAGGAGGAAGAAATGGAGGAGGAGGACGAGGAGGTGGTGGAGGTGGGGGAGGAGGGAGGAGGAAATAACGTCGCATTCGATTATCAGCACTTCCCTGGCGTGGCGTCTAGTTGTCCGCAGCAGATCCTCACGTACATGCTCCGTCTACTTGTCGTATGCACGCAGGCATTGTGGTGTACACCAGCGCCGCGTTGCACGCGGATGCTGTGGTGTAGACACGCGCTGTGGCGTGCACAAGCGCTGCGGTGTACGCAAGCAGTGTAGTGTACACAGGCGCTGCGTTGCACACGGCTGTTGCGGTGAACGCAGGCGCTGTGGTATACACGCGCGTTGTGGTGCACGCGAGCGTTGTGGTGTACACGGGCGCAGTGGGGCAGATCGCCACCTACATGCTGCTCGCGTCGTCGTCGTCGCTCGTCGCTCGTCGCGTCGCGCGCGCGGGCGCGGCTGCGGTGCCGGAGCCACATCCTCATCACATCCTCATGACATCCGCCTGGGCGAAGTGGACACGTAAAAACAAGTGCGTTGGGAGCGCGAACCCATTGTAATTTACCATGCACCGTGGCCTGCGAGCGCGGGCGCAGCGTTCTTTACCATGGGTTGTGGCATTGGGGGCGCGAGGCCGTGGCACTGGGAGCGCGGACACTGTATTTTACGAAGGGGTCGTGGCTTGGTGGGAGCGGACGCAGCATATCTTACTAGTGATCGTGGCCGTAGCGTGATTTGCTAGAGATCGTGGCTTTGGGGGAGCGGACGCATGATGACTGACGCACTTTGCGGTGGACCGTAGCCCAGGAAGCGCGGACGCAGCGTAATTCACGAGGGATCGCGTTGCCTCTGATATCTCGAGTCGCGGAGATCCAAGAAGGCTGCACGGGATCCGCGGCGCGTTCTTTGGCATATCTCTGGCGCGTCCCGTGGCACGTTCCCTGACGCGTCCCCTGGCACGTCCCCTGGCGCGTCATCTGGCACGTTCCCTGGCACGTTCCCTGGCACGTTCCGTGGCGCGTTCCATGGCGCGCCCCCTTGGCACGTCGCGCGGCGCGTCCCGTGGCACGTCCATTGGCATGTCCATTGGCACGTTCCGTAGCGCGTCCTCCTGGCACGTCCTGCGGTGCGCCCCCATGGCACGCCCCCTGGCACGTTCCGCGGCGCTTCCCTGGGGACGTTCCGCGGCGCGTCCCCATGGCATATCCCGCGGCGCGTCCCGTGGCATGTCCCTTGGCGCTTCCTCTGGCACCTCACTGTGCGGCAGGCACAGTGTAGCGCAGCAGAACACAGCCCCTGGCACAGTATTATCACCATCGAGATCTTCAGCATTGCCACCGCCCATCGCCCAATACTGAGTTCCCTTGACATGTTTCCATACCTCACGGTCCTAAATCCCTTTCTGGGTTCGTAGGTCGACCATGTTGAATGATTGTAGTTTTAGGGGGGGGTCCCGAGGGGGTTCCAAGAGGGGGTTCCAAGAGCATCTGGAACCGTCTTCTGGCCTTCATGGGGCCACTTGGAGGCATGTTGGAATCCATCTTGAGCCATCGTCGGTTTTCTTGGGCCATCTTGGAGGCCACCTTGGGGCATCGGGAGCGCTCTTAGAGCCATCTTGAGCGAAAAAGGACCCTCTGACACCTCGCACCCCCTCCGTCCAAGTCCAGGGGGAAGGGGGAGGGTAAACCCTACCCCGAAGGTGAATAATGGGAGTGGCAGAGGACACCCCAAACAACCTTCGCCCAGAGGGCTGGTGGGATTCTTTGACCGGGCCAGTGCGGGCGTCACGGCGCGCCTCCAGGTGGAAGTTTGCACGCAGATTTCGCAACCAGTAGGTGTTAGGGGTCTGCCTCGACGAGGGTTGGTACCAATCGTTGCAATGTTTCTTGGGGGCGTATTTGCGCCCCTTGAGGGATTAGGCAGTCTTGGAGACCAGCTAAGGGCTTTTGGGGCGCGACGTGCGTGACGGGTGTGCCGAATGGAGGCTTCAAGGAGCCGTCTCGGGGGCCAGCTGAGCGCCAAATATTTACAAAGTGCGTGTCGGTTGAAATGAGCTTCCCATCAAAATGAATGTGCTATTCATTTGTATGCTTACGTCTCCCAGGAGCCGCGAACCTTGAACCACTTGTTCCCAGAACGGGCGTGGGCCCAGGTTTCCCTTTCCGTTGGTGAACCTCGGGGTCTTACATGAGGTGGGTCGGAGGAAGTACTTGTTAGAAATAACGAGGTACCCTCCTCATTGTGTTTTTTTTTATGAAGTGCGTTTCGGGCGTGCCCGCGTGAGGAAAACGTGCCCCGTATTTCGGGTTCTCGATACATGACGGGGTCTGTAGACCCACGCTTTCGTCAGTTAAAAAGGGTGCGAAGCGTTTTGCGCAGAATCTGAGATAGATAACAAGGTATGGTAGCCCTTCAAATTTATGCGCACATGCGCGTGCTCGCTCGAGGATGGCGCGTCCTACGCGAAGACATGTAGAGGATTTCTCGAGCGAAACGTTTGGCTGTCAAAGCTTGAGGGGATTCGGCGCCCCAGGATGCCCAGATACAGGGTAACGTAAACATGTGTTGCGGATGGCTGGGCGAAACCTTTGTTTGGCAGATTGTGTTGAGGATGTCTCGAGCAAAACCTATGTTTTGTCATGTAGTTTGCTCTCCTTGGGGACAGGATTCAGAGGATGTCTCAGGCGAAGTATTTATTTAATCGCTTCGCTCATTCCGCTGGCCCGTATTGTGCCCTCGCTGCCGTTTAGGCTTTTGGGGGCCTTTTTGGGTCCTCGTTGGGGGTTTCTTGGGGGCCTCTTGGGTTTCTGTTGGAGCCTCTTTGGGGTTTCTTGGAGCTCCTTTGAAAGCATTTGGGGGCATCTTGGGGCGTCTGGGAGCCGCTTGGGAGCTTCTCGGGGGCCTCGTGGGGGCCTTTTGGAGGCCTTCTGGGGCGTCAAAGGGGCCTCTTGGCGCCTCCTGGAGGCTTCTTAGGGCCGAGGGCTCGAAATGTTGTTTCGGGTTCCCCCTCTGGGGCTTCTCTTAGACCGTTCTTGGGGCCCTCTTGGGCCGTCTTGGAGGCCTCTTGGGCAGTCTTGGAACCCTCTTGGGCCGTCTTGGGGCCCTGTCGGAGGCCGCTCGGGCCTCTTAGGGCGATCTTGGAGGCCTCTTGGGCCGTCTTGGGGCGTCGCGATGCCGAAGAGGTGGAGACGCCACAATCTCCCCAAAACCTAAGGACAAGCAATGAATTCTGCCTCTTGGGGCCCTCTTGGGAGTGCTCTTGAAAGCCTCGTGGGGCGCCTGGGGGCTATCTCAAGGGCCTTTTGACGGCCCCCTGGGGCTTCAAAGGGGCCTCTTGGCGCATCCTGGGGGCTTCTTAGGGCCGAGGTTTCGAAATGTTGTTTCGTGTTCCCCCTCTGGGCCTTCGCTTAGAGCGTTCTTGGAGCCCTCTTGGGCCGTCTTAGAGGCCTCTTGGGCAGTCTTGGAACCCTCTTGGGCCGTCTTGGGGCCCTGTCGGAGGCCCCTCGGGCCTCTTAGGGCGATCTTGGAGGTCTCTTGGGCCGTCTTGGGGCGTCGCGATGCCGAAAAGGTGGAGACGCCAAATCTCCCCAAAACCTAAGGAATTACTCCGACGGAAGGACCCCACATGAGAATCCTCTGGGCGAATCTGGAAAAAGCCCTCACCGTCGTCCTCGTGGTTGGTGATGCGTCCTGGCTGTCTCTTCTGCGTATGTTTCTTCTCGCCCTGGCGCGGGCCCTCCCCCCGCTCCCTACGTTGCCCCCGACCTCGCCCTCCTGTTTTGGCTCCGGACATTCAGAAAGTGACCTGGGAGTGGTGTTCTGGGAACACGAAGAACACGAAGTGGCCTACAGTTGGCTCCGGGCATTCAAAATGTGGCCCGGGAATTGTGTTCTGGGAACACGAAGAACACGAAGTGGCCTACAGTTGGCTCCAGGCATTCAACATGTGGCCTGGGAATGGCGTTCTGGCAGCGCGAGAGCCCAAAAGTGGCGACAGTTACAGGAATTGGATGGCCCGCTCGGATTAGTAACATGATCCGCGGGCCCCATAGGGAGGGGGCTCCCGCTTGAAGACTTCCTCGCAATTCACTGACAAATCTGGCCTGGGAATGGCGTTCTGGCAGCGCGAGAGCCCAAAAGTGGCGACAGTTACAGGAATTGGATGACCCGCTCGGATTAGTAACATGATCCGGGGGCCCCATACGGAGGGGGCTCCCGCTTGAGACTCCCTTGCAATTCACTCACAAATCTGGCCTGGGAATGGCGTTCTGGCAGCGCGAGAGCCCAAAGTGGCGACAGTTACAGGAATTGGATGACCCGCTCGGATGAGTAACATGATCCGCGGGCCCCATAGGGAGGGGGCTCCCGCTTGAGACTCCCTCGCAATTCACTCACAGACGAGGCCCAAGGCGAGTGAGTGAGTGAGTGAGTGACTGACTGACTGACTGTTGATGATGATGATCATCACACTCTCTCACGCGCACACTCATCATCATCATATGTGAGTGTCAGTGAGTGAGTGAGTGAGTGAGTGAGTGAGTGAGTGAGTGAGTGAGTGAGTGAGTGTGTGTGTGAGGGATGATGAGTGAGTGAGTGAGTGAGGAATGAGTGATGATGATGATGGTGGGTTCCTGTTCCTGCGCGGGGTGTCCAGAGAAAACAAGGACCCCACTATGGATGTGGGGAAAACAATGCAATTTGCCTCTCGGGGCCCTCTTGGGAGTGCTCTTGAAAGCCTCGTGGGGCGTCTGGGGGCCATCTCGAGGGCCTTTGGGGGGCCTTCTGGGGATTCAAAGGGGCCTCTTGGCGCCTCCTGGGGGCTTCTTAGGGCCGAGGGCTCGAAATGTTGTTTCGTGTTCCCCCTCTGGGGCTTCGCTTAGAGCGTTCTTGGAGCCCTCTTGGGCCGTCTTGGAGGCCTCTTGGGCAGTCTTGGAACCCTCTTGGGCCGTCTTGGGGCCCTGTCGGAGGCCTCTCGGGCCTCTTAGGGCGATCTTGGAGGCCTCTTGGGGCGTCGCGTTGCCGAAAAGGTGGAGACGCCAAACTCTCCCCCAAACCTCAGGGAAAACAGTGAATGTTGCTTCTTGGGGCCCTCTGGGGAGTCTCTTGGGGCTCCTTGTCGGCGTCTTGAGAGCCCCCAGGGCCTCTTGGGAGGCTCTTGGAGGCCTCTTAGGGCGGGAGGAGGGGTAGTCGATTGCGGCTCCCCCCTCGGAGGCCACGATCCTCGTGAGGGGTGTCGATAAATGGCCCTCCCCTGGAGTGCTCTGGTGGCTCCTCCCGGGACCTTGCTGGGGTATTTTTGATCCGGGGACCCCCAGTGGCCGCCCCGCGCGCGCGAACTAGAAATATTGTGAACCAGTTACCAGAGATCTCAACACGCCTCTGGCCTGTTGGGCCGGCGAATTTTCACGTGCCCAGGCCGCCCAGGGGGGTATCTAACGTGGTTGTCCCTAGATGGAATCACGTGTTTTCGTTTGTCCAGGCCACCCGGGGTGGGGGGGGTATCTAAGATGGTGGTCCCGCGCTGGAGCAATGTGTTGTTACGTGTGCGGGCCACCCAAGGGGGGATGGTCGTTTGGAGGGCCTTGGGGGGCCCACAAGAGCCAGACAGCATTAATGAAGCGACCCCACATGTGTAATAACTTGACCCAGTTTCTTCGGCTGGTGATTTTCCAGACTTCCCCCTGGGGTATCTAATATGGTGGCCCTGAGCTGGGATCATGTGTCTTCACGTCCCGCGGCGCGAGCGGAACGAATGGTGGCCATTCTGGTCTGAGGCATCCTCTTCGGCAGGAGCGTAAGTGCTACGCCCGCTCACGGCGTGAGCGGGCGGAGCGCGCGGGGGCCGGCTAGGGGGATTCGGTAGCAGTGTTGATGTTTTCACCGCTACCTGCCCCTCCTCTTCTCCGCCGCCGCATTTTTCTGCACACAAGCCTCCCGACGAGAGGTCGGAGGGAGGGCTAGGCCATTTTACCTGCCACCAGCGGGGGCCAGAGCCGCGCGTGGTGAAAAAGATCATCACATCGACAAGCCGAAAACAGTCGAAAGCGTTTTTGATAAACACTTTTGGTACACAGGTGACATGCAATGTTTCACGGAAAGGGCTCTGGCCGAGGGTTTTGTTTTAGAGGTTAACCCCCCGGCTCCGCTTTCAGATGGTCCGGCGGAGTTTTTCTCGATAGATATCGAGGTCACGTAGGGCCAGCGGATTGCAAAGATGAGGATGTCCGTTGCGAAACGTTTGTTTTTTTATATGCATGTGTTTGGGATGTTTTAGGCGAAACGCTGGTTTTGCAGAGTTGGGGGACGTCTCGTGTGGGGTTCTCGCGGGGTGCCGGGATTAGGAGAAATTCACGTATTCCAGTGCCCTGGTCGTCCACAGGTGTCCAACATGGTTGTCCTTAGTTGGAACCGCATGTTTGCACGTGTGCAGGCCACCCACAGGAGTACTCGCCCCGAGCTTGAACTATGTGTTTTTACGTGTTCAGGCCGCCCAGGGGGGTATCTAACATGGTGAGCGGCAGGACAAAGTCGTGGATTCCGAGGTTCGGCGCAGATGGAAACGAAGAAGGCACACAAGCACCACCACCGTGTTCGGGCAGTACCATCGTGGGCCCTGGCATGGTACGCCCTCCTAGCGGCGGCAAGGAGGGTCTTTGCACCATCCCTTGGGCCCAGGATGGCCCTGGCCTGCCATGGTGGTGGTGGTGTAGCTCTGCGTGCAGGCGGCGCAGGACCACGCGCGCACACGGGCACCTCGCAGCACACAACTCCCGCGGCGAGGCGTGGCTGCGACGCGACGGCGCGCGCGCGATGGCCGAGCCTGGAGGCGGACCCCAACGCGCAGCTGGCGGAGCTGGTCGCGTGCTCGAAGCGGCAGGAGCCTCTCTTCGCCCTCTTCGTCCTGCTCGTCCCCCTCGCCCTCGTCCTCTTCCTCCTCGTCCTCCTCGCCCTATCTCGTCCCCCTCGCCCTCCTCGTTCTCGTCGCCCCCGTCTCACTCACCCCCCTTGTCGACGCCCCCTCCCTCGCGGCCGGCCCTCGGCGCCACCCTCCAGCGCCCCTCGCGCCGGCGGGCCTCCGGCGCCCTGCGGGTTACTCCTACAACTGGCGGCGCCGCGCCCCGCGCATGACGCCCGGCACGCCTCGTGCGGCAGAGGGGCCCTGGCCTCCCAGATGGTCAGCATTTTTTCACCGATCCCTAGATCCCCATCCCCACCCACATCTCGAGCCCCACCGTCCCACCACCTCAGTTGGGGATATGCCCCTCGAAGCCCGAAGAGAGCAGCCTATGTCCCCATCCAGGGGGGTAGATCGGCCAGTGGTGCTCAGCCCACGCTGGTGGGGATGGGGATCTGTTAAGCGATGCCCAGATGGGGTCCGAGCAGGCTCGAGGTGCCTAGTTTTTGGACGCACCCGGGGTGCAGGGCTTTCGGGCTTTCTCGGGCGTTTTCGGAGCTCGGGTTTGTCGTTCGATTTCGTTGGTTCTCGGTGGGTTTCCAGCCTCGGGATGCTTTCCAGTGACTGCGTCTCGCCGAGGGCGTTCCGAGGCCGCCCAGATCGTCCCGAACGGCCGCCCGAGGCCCGAGTGGAGGTCTTTGGCAGTTTTCAGCCTCCAGGGGCCCTCGACGGGCAATGGGGTGGTCGAACAAATACTCAAACACGACGTCGGATGCTTGGGAACGTGGGCTCCATTTCCTGCCTTTTGGGGGATTGCGCAACTTGAAGGTGACTTGAGCCTGCGATGAAAGCGTACTTACAACTTCCGTGCATGTGGCTCTCAGGGCGAACCCATGGTTGCCCACAGTTTCCAGCGCCCCCTATCACTTGTCATTACATCCCATAACGACTGGCAAATCTGGCCACAGTACCTGTGCAACAGCACAGCCGGAAGGAGATTGAGTGTAGGAGCAGCGCAATTCCGACGACTGGTGTGAATCAAGACGGGAAGTGAATTCGACCTCATTTTCTTCGTCCGCGCTTTGCGAGGAAGGTTGAGTACAGGCCCAGCTGCAGTGCAGCGAGCGGTCTGACTTGAGACGGGTCGTGAAATCGATATCATCTTCGTCCGCGCGGTAGGGATGATGATGAGGAGGAGGAGGAGGAGGAGGAGGACCGGTTCAAACCCAAGGCGCATCAACGACGTTGCAATACATTTTCTTTTCAAACTTCCCACATAGGGCCCTACTAGAGTTTAGCTTCACTGCTGGGACTGCTCCGTTGGCAGACAATCGTCTGAGAATCTCTAATCGTGCCGAAGAACTACTCCTTGGACTTCACCGCCGCGGTTCAACTTTACTGTTGCGCCTTGACGATCTTGCGTCGTCGGGCCAGGGCCAGTCATACGGCTCCGTCAAAGTGGTCTAAACTTTTCAGACGACTGTGCGAGGAGCTCAGGCGAGAAACATATTTTGCAAAAGCCGCCCTCCATCCGGGACGCTCTTGCAGATGCAGATTTTTAAGACGAATGTGCGCTGCGCTAAGGCCAGAACCACATTTCGAAACTACCCGCCCTTCATCCGTGAAACTCGCGAACTTTTAAAGCGGATGTGCGCGGTGCTGGGGCCCTCCATCCGGGAAGCTCCTGCAATTTTTTAATGCGACCGTGCGCGGCGCCAAGGCCAGAACCGCATTTTAAGAATGGCCCGCCTTTCATCCGTGAAATTCGCGAGCGTCTCAAGCGAATGTGCGCAGTGCTGGAGCGAGAGCCACATTGTGAAGAGGACCCGCCCTCCATCCGTGAAGCTCTTGCGAACTTTGAAGGCGAGTGTGCGCGGTGCTGGGGCGAGGGCCACATTTCGAAAAGGATCCGCCCTTCATCCGTGAAGCTCTTGCAAACTGTTGAAGCGAATGTGCGCGGTGTTGAGGCGAGATCAACATTTTGAAGAGGATCCGCCCTCCATCTGGGAAGCTTCTGCAAAAATGTAGGACGGATGTGCGCGGTGCTGGGGCGAGATCCACATTTTGAAACCCGCCCTCCATCGGTGAATCTCTCGCAGATTGTGAAAGCGAATGTGCGCGGCGCTGGGGCGAAACCCACATTTTGAAAAGGGACCGCCCTCCATCCGCGAAATTCTTGCACATTATACGCTCCAGAACCATGAGTGGTGAGGACGTCTCAGGCGAAACTCCTGGCCCGCCCTACGGACACGTCTCGGGGTGCGACGGGGAGGGATTGTTGATCAGGAGCTGGACCTTGACGGGGTCGAACGTGTGCGTGGCAGTGGGAGGCAGCCGAAAGCTGCCAAACTTGATAACGCCTGGACTCCGTGCCAAACTGTTTGGCGCTGCCAGACTTGCCTCACATCCAGTAGGACCGGAGGGAAAAGAAGCCTCAGCTTTCAGCCTGTTCGGAAGACGTCCTCGAGATAGCCAAAGAGAATTGTAAGCACACGCATGCCTTCCAAGTTTAAACTCGCACGGACACCACTCTTTTGTATACTTGTTCAATGTACAATACTTACACTTTCGCAGAGTAAGTGCGGAACCTCAAAGTGGCGGGAAGTTTGCCTCGAGAATCGCTTGTCCTGCTTGGAAGCGGATTTGCTCGGGAAAGCATCCTAAGCTGGCTGGTGTCCGAACCGATATTTTTCCTTTCGCTGCAGATGACAGCGCGGATGCGGCTAAGTTTTCACGGCCCTCCTCTTGCGCCCAGCCTGCCACTGAGTTGCTCAGCCCGGTGGAGCAGCTTCGCGACATCGAAGCCAATCTCAGGGAGGAGGAGGAGGAGGAGAAGGAGGAGAAGGATGGGCAGAGTGCGAGAATTCAGAATATGGCCCTTTCTTATGTTTCAGATGACTCGTCACTAGCCCCAACTGCGGCCAGTGAGAGCGTATATCACCTTCTGGTTGTTGGGATAATTTGTCAAACAAGGTAACCTTAGCGCGGGAATGACTTGCTGTGTCCTGTTGCTGCAGGAACCACGCTGGTGAAAACACAAGAGGCTCTTTGGGGGCGTCTTTGGGCGCCTCTTGGGGAATCTTGGGCCGTCTTAGGGCGCTCTCGGCCAGTCTGACGCCCCCAGAGGCCGTCTTTGGGGCCTATCTGGGCCGTCTTGGTGCCCTCTTGGGGCGCTTTAGGGCCGTCTTGTGGTGGCAGCAACTAAACCCGGCCAGGAAAAGCCCGGCTGGTTGGGCTCTGCCCATTGAATTCGGCCACTCTGAACTCGGCCCGCTGAACTCCGCCAATTTTGAACTCGGCCCAAGGAAATCTCGGCCAGATGAACTCGTCCCAGCTGAACGCGGCCAGGTAGACAAGGTGACAAGTAAACTGCCCTTTTTAGTCGGCCGGCGTTCTGGCTGCAGCGTGAGCACATGATGATTTCGACCAGAAAGAGTTCGGCCAGAGAAGCGCTTACGGATCAATGCGGTCCAGGAAAAATCTGGCCGGAAAAATTCGGCCACTGAGCTCGGCCTGGGAAAAATTCGGCCACACTTGGCATCGTGGGCATCTTGGCGGCCACGGAGGGGTAATTCTGAGGCTAGGAGGGCCCTGGAGGTGCGTTGGGGATTTGGGCACCCCTACTCTCCTCGTCGCCCTTGTGCCACTGGATGTTGCACTCAAGTGGAGGGGGAACGGGGGAGGAGGGACAGGCAATCATTACGCACGCCTTTTCACCCTCAGCGTTGGTTGAAGAGGCGCGATCGTGTCTCCAGAAAGCGTCGGCCGAGGAGGGGGGGCAGGGACGTTGCCTTGGGGGATCGCGGGGGCGTGGAAGGATGAGAAGGCATTGGAGGGGAGGAGGAGGAGGAGGGTTTTTGTGACATCAGAGTTGTTTCTAGTCGCGCCATTGTTTTGCCTGCGCTAGCCCAGCTTACTCTTTGTTTTAAGCGTGTCTTGTTTTAGGGGGAGACGGTTTCTTTAGGACAATCCATGTTCCTTGCCAGAGAACGTCGAGTAATGACGAACATCCTTGCCCTCAGGTAACCATCTCCAAGGAAACAAAGAGTGATAAGGGTGAGAAAGGATGCGGTGCATCTGCGATGCATCGAACCTGGGCAACAGTTTGAGTGACAACATCACTTCCTGTAGTCTCGCAATTTTTGTGTCTGCACTGGCCAAGCTTACTCTTTGTTCCTTCATCCGGAAATGTATAGTCGCCCATTATTTGATCATTGTGTTGTTTTGCTCCTTCGTTTATTCTGCTGGTCTTACGTTCCTCTGCTCTTCTCCTCTCGGCTAGTTACGCTCTTGACGTTTTTCCTACACGCAGCAATGCTGAAATCCAGTCCGCTCGGAAGATGTTAGTTGCGCTTCGGTTTACTGGTGCAGGCTGCGCTTGTTTGAACAGGGGCTCGCCTGCCTGATGTGCCTCGCGCGGGCTCGCCTCGTAGGGGCCGAGCGCGCGAAACGCTCGCTGTGGTTCCGAAGACGATGCTGGATAAACTCGGCCTGGCGAAAATCGGCCGGCCGAACTCGGCCCGATCGATTCGGCCAGACAAATTCGGTTGGGGAAAAAGTTTGTCGGACAAATTCGGACCAGGACATTTTCGGTTGGACAAATTCGGCCAGGGTGGGCCAAGTTGAACTCGGCCCGCGCTGAACTCGGCCCGCCAAAATGAGGCCGGCGCTCCGGTTGCTGCGGAAGTTCGCTCGAAAGTCGGTTGGACGATCTCGCTTTTGGTAATATCTGTGGGAAAAAATCGTCCCGAAAAATTCGGCTGGCGACGCTCTTTGGAGGCTCATGTGCTTTCTTGGAGCAATTTTGGAGGACTCTTGGGCCATCTTGGGCGGTTGGAAGCCCAAATAGGTGACAACCTCAAACCATTCAAAACATCAAGGAACATCATTGTCCTCGGTCTCTCCTGGAGGGCCTCTTGGAGCCGTCTTGGGCCGTCTTGAGCCATCTTGGGCCGTCTTGGGGTCGTCTTGGCTGCCTTAAGAAGTTTTGAGATCCACCTCTGGGAGGCGGAAAAGAGCGCCAGAAAGCAAATTCAGGGGGGGGAATTTTCTCACGATGCGTGCTGACGGGCCCTAGGAAACACAAAGAACGCCTTGCAGATAACAGCCGAGCATTCTCACATGCCCACTCCGTGCGGGCACGGTGGCAGCTTACACAATTTGTCTTCACTCATCATCGTGCTCAGCAACAGTGCTCATGCAGCAGAACATCACTTGGGATACTACACCTGGTCAGTTGTTCAGTCATGTGGGCTCAGACCACTTGGTGCCTCTCGTTCCCGTGCCCAGCGAGCGAGCGCCCCACGTTCCGAAAACAACTCATTCCGAGTGTGCCATGCGGTCTGGCAGCTCAATCTAAATATCAATATCAGTTCGGTGAACATATGGACGCCAAGGATAGCGGGATCCATACAGAGACAACACCACAGTTCAGTACAGCACGGCATGGTTAAACGCAGCACAGCCCCTGGAACGTTACCATCACCATGTATAACCTCAGCATTGCCATATGCACAACTTGGGTCAGTTCTATATCCGTAAGGACTTCGCTCTCTGCCGCCTGCTTCCTCGTTTGAAAAGGGGAGGTGTCAGAGCTGTGCTGGGACGACGGCGCTGTTTTGGATGTTTCTGGGGGCATACATCATGCACCCTGAGATATTGAAGTTGTAGTTGAACACCATGGTTCCTTCTCAGAGCGCGAACCTGGAGCGTGGGCGTGGGCTTGTGCCTGCGCCTGGGTCTGGGCGCGGGGGTGGGCGCGGGCATGGGCGTAGGCGTGAACGTGGGCGTGGGCCTAGCGTGGGCGTGGGCGTTGGCCTGGGCCTGGGCCTGGGCCTGGGCCTGGGGCTGGGCTGGGTGTGGGCGTGGGCGCGGGCGTTGGCGTGGGCGCGGGCGTGGGGCGTGGGCGTGGGTGTGGGCGTGGGCGTGGGCGTCGGCGTCGGCGTCGGCGTGGGCGTGGGCGTGGGCGCGGGCGTGGGCGTGGGCGTGGGCGTGGGCGTGAGTGTGGGCGCGGGCGTGGGCGCGGATGTGGGCGTTGGCGTGGGCGTGTGAGCGTTGGCGTGGGCGTGGGCGTGGGCGCGGGGGGGCGTGGGCGTGTGGGCGTGGGTGTGCGTGTGAGCATTGGCGTGGGCGTCAGTGGGCGTGGGCCTAGGCCTTGGCCTGGGCCTGGGTGTGGGCGTGGGCGTGGGTGTGGGAGTGGGCGTGGGCGTGGGTGTGGGTGTGGGTGTGGGCTTGGGCGCTGGTGTGGGCGTGGGCCTGGGCCTGGGTGTGGGCGTGGGCGCGGGTGTGGGCGTGGGCGTGGGTGTGGGCGTGGGCCTGTCGTTGGCGCAGGAGTGGGCGTGGGCGTAGGCGTTGGCGCGGGCGTTGGCGTGGGCGTGAGCGTGGGCGCGGGCGTGGGCGTGAGCGTGGGCGTGGGCGTGCGCGTGGGCGAGGGTGTGGGCGTGGGCGTGGGTGTGGGCGTGGTTGTGGGCGTGGGCGTGGGCGCGGGCGTGGGCGTGTGGGCCTGGGTGTGGGCGTGGGCGCGGGCGTGGGCGTGAGCGTGGGCGTGGGCGTGGGCGTGGGTGTGGGCGTGGGCGTTGGCGTGGGCGTGGGCGCGGGCGTTTGCCTGGGCCTGGGTGTGGGCGTCGGCGTGGGCGTGGGCGTGGGCGTGGGCGTGGGCGTGGGCGTGGGCGTGCGTGTGGTCGTGGGTGTGGGCGTGGGCGTGGGCGCGGGCGTGGTCGCGGGCGTGGGCGTGGGCGTGGGTGTGGGCGCGGGTGTGGGCGTAGGTGTGCGTGTGAGCATTGGCGTCGGCGTGGGCGCGGGCCTTGGCCTTGCGTGTGTGGGCGTGGGTGTAGGCGTGGGCGTGGGCGCGGGCGTGGGCGTGTGGGCCTGGGTGTGGGCGTGGGCGCGGGCGTGGGCGTGAGCGTTGGGCGTGTGTGTGGGCGTGGGTGTGGGCGTGGGCGTTGGCGTGGGCGTGGGCGCGGGCGTTTGCCTGGGCCTGGGTGTGGGCGTTGGCGTGGGCGTGGGCGTGGGCGTGGGCGTGGGCGTGGGCGTGGGCGTGTGTGGTCGCGGTGGGCGTGTGGGCCTGGGTGTGGGCGTGGGCGCGGGCGTGGGCGTGAGCGTTGGCGTGTGGCGTGGGCGTGGGTGTGGGCGTGGGCGTTGGCGTGGGCGTGGGCGCGGGCGTGTGCCTGGGCCTGGGTGTGGGCGTTGGCGTGGGCGTGGGCGTGGGCGTGGGCGTGGGCGTGGGTGTGCGTGTGGTCGTGGGTGTGGGCGTGGGCGTGGGCGCGGGCGTGTTCGCGGGCGTGGGCGTGGGCGTGGGTGTGGGCGCGGGTGTGGGCGTAGGTGTGCGTGTGAGCATTGGCGTCGGCGTGGGCGCGGGCCTTGGCCTTGCGTGTGTGGGCGTGGGCGTGGGCGTGGGTGTGTGTGTGTGTGTGTGGGCTTTGGCGCCGGTGTGGGCGTGGGCCTGGGCCTGGGCGTTGGCGCGGGAGCGGGCGTCGACGTGGGCGTGGGCGTTGGCGTGGGCGTGGGCGTGCGTGGGCGTCCACGTGGGCGTGGGCGTGGGCGTCGACGTGGGCCCAGGTGTGTAAGCGCTGGTGTTGGCGTGGGCGTGCGCGTTGGCGTGGCGTAGGCGCGGGCGTGGGCGCGGGCGTGGGCGTGGGCGTGGGCGTGGGCGTGGGCGTGGGCGTCGGTGTGGGGTGTGGGCGTTGGCGTGGGCGTCGGCGCTGCCAGCCGCCGCCGCCGCCGCCGGTGCTGGCGCGCCAGGTCTGGCGGCGCCCGGGGGGGGTTCGGGGAGGGGGGGGGGGAGGTGAGTCCTTTTGGTTCTTTGCGACGGCGCCGGATGTTGGGGGGGACCCCCCACGGTTTAAACGCGCCGCCGACGGTTCCCAAGGCAAGTGCCCGTGACACGCGCTCCCTCTGATTTCGGGAGCGCTTTTTTGGGTGTGATTTATAAAGGAATTTGGTTTTGGGAGTACGATTCCGGTATAATGGTCGAAAGAGCTGGGCTTCGGGAGCACGAATCTGGAGAAGTTCATGCAGGTTTCTGGCCTCGGGAGCGCTGCTCTGGCGTAAGTTACACAAAGGATCATTTCCTCGGGGGCGTGCATCTATAGCAAATTGCAAAGGATTGGTTTGGGGACGCACGTTTCCGAGGGCCCACATATAATTTGGAGGACGCGTCTCGGGCGTTGTGGCCATAATGGTTTTCGGTTTCCCTCCTCGCGCAGTCAGCAGCAATTTACAATCGGAAGCAGAGAGTACCTCCGTAACATTGTAAGCTGAAAGCTGGTAATGGCGGAGGAAGCATGACATCTCCGCCACTCAGTCTGGTGGCCCCACAAGGGGGCCGGCAGATCCCTTTACGGATTCGTGGATCGATCGAGGGTCGATCGAATGTTCGCATGTGCACCTTTGCCTTTTTGCAACCATTTGGGAGTCGACTGTGGTTGCTCGGGACATGGTCGTCGGTGTTTATGGCTTGTCGTCCTTGGCCCATGGCAAGCTACGCATGCCCATTTCGTAGCTTCTCGATCCCGTGTTCTCTCCCGCTTATCCTCCTCGCTCCCCCACTATCGTCGTTCTCCTTCCTTCGCGCGCGCGTACACAGGCGAAAACAGGCGCGCGCGTGCGCGCGCGTGCTGAGCCCAAGGGGCGTCCGGCACGAACAATCCGCGGCTCTCTTTCATACGTGCAGCATCCCCTTGAGTTATGTCCGATAGTTGGAAGATGGGAATGCGTAGCGTCGACTTGATACCCATCGGGGGGGCATGTCCCAGAGAGGCTGGAAAGGCGTACCCCGACGTGCCACCGTGGGGTATGAATTTTCCAGCCACCCTGGGGGCCAGGCGTCCCCGACGACGAAATTGTTTGCCTAACTGCCCTTCGCCCGATAAGAACGGGGGAGGGGCAGAGGAAGGTTGGCGGCGTTCACAAGGGAGGGGGACCCCATTCTACGACGGCGGGGGGAGTTCTGAGAAGGCATGTGGGCGTCTTAGGTGTCCTCTCGGGGTGTGTGTGGATCTTTCTTAGAAGCCTCGCCCTTCTAAGAAAGCCCCTGCCTTCTAAGAAGCTTTCCGCCTTCTCAGAAAGGCGCCCCCCTCGCGCTACGTCTTTGTCCGCACCACCAAGGAAGGGTGGGTGGACGGTGGGATGGAGGAGCGGCGAACGTGAGGAGGGAAGGTGGGAAGAGGGAGGATGAGGGCTTCCTTACCAGTGCACGTTTTTACCCGATTCGATGTTCCGATTCGATGTTGATTGATACTGCACCTCCTGCCACGGACAGGAGCAGTTGCTCGGCAAGGTCTGCAGCCTGCTGGTGAGCCTGGACGAGAAGATGGGACGAATGGTGAGCGCACAGGACCTTCTGGGGCAGGTGGAGGAGCTGGAGGTCTGGGGGGTCTGAAAAGTATTAATTGAGGCAGCCAGAACGGCAGATGTTAGGGTCGCCCGCGAAATGTGGGGCGCCCGCGTGGGCGCGAAGACAACCGCGCCCCTCGCAGCGCAGCCCTGCTTGGGATAGTTACCCTTCTGCTGCAGGGGATTGCTCGGCGGCTCGAAGGTAATCGCGCATCGCGGGAAACGATGCGCGAAGTTGGGTGACCTAGCTAGTCAATCCACGTCAAATATGAATTTGCAGGAGAGCGTTGGCATAGACATTTCCTTTTGGAGGTCCGCGTGGATTCCTTGGCTCGGCGCTGGACCCAACTGGCGGCGCCTCTGGTTCGGCTTTTGGTGCGCTCCGCGCGGTAGGAAAGGGGGTCTAGCGTCGATCCAAGAAATCTATGCGGACCCACGACAGTTCATCTTTATGCCGGTTCATTTTCTAAAGAGCTTCGCCCTCTGCCGTCGGCACTTTTGAGATTGCTTGCATGGTCACTCTTGATCGGTTGGTTTGTTCGGTTTCATGTCGATTGGCCCGCTAGCAATTGCGTTGGTTGGTTTGTAATCGAAATCGTTTGTTCGCAATTCGGTTGTAATTAACTAGAATGTCGGCCTGGGGAGCGCGCACCCGTCGTATTTCGTCACGCTTCGCGTATCGCCACCAGCGACTCCTCGCTGGTTTACGCTTGCCGTGGCTTTAATTGGTCTTTGCATGTGCACTCCGCGCGTCCTCGCGCTAATTATCTTGCGCTGTGCCCCAGCCTCGGTACTCACGCCCTCTGGACTTTTCTTTGCGGGCCGCTACTCAAAAACAAGTATCGCCACCAGCTTGCCTGTTGCCGCCAGACCGTCGTCGCGCGGCCGCCGACCAAAAAAGTATCGCCACCAGCTCATTGAGACATGAGAGTTGACGGGTAACGAGAAGAAGCGACGCATATAGTGAAACGAGTCGGGCAAGGAGAGGAAGGGGAGGAGGGTCCTGAGCCATCTTGGAGGCTGGTTTGGAGCATCGGAGGCCGTCTTGGAGCCATCATGAGCGAGAAAGGACGTTCTGACACCCTTGGACGAGGAGGAGGAGGAGGAGGAGGAGGAGGAGGAGGAGGAGGAGGACGACGACGACGAGGGCAAGAACGAGATCATGGACGGGGACGAGGAGGAGGAGGAAGAGGATGACGACGAGGAAGATGACGACGAAGACGAAAACGAGGACGAGGACCAGGAAAACGAGGACGACGATGAGGACGACGAAATTGAGGAGGAGGACAACAACTCGTTGAGCCATCTTGGGGTCTTCTTCGGATCCTCTTGGGGTTTGCTTTAGGGGCCCTGTAAGGCCTCTTGGGGCCATCTTGTAGGGCGTCGATCGAAGAAGGGGCGGTCCCGATTTGCCTGCCCCCTTCTGGGGCCCTCAAAGTCGCCTCTTGATACGTAAACCTTTGCAGCTCCGCGCGGATTTCTTGAATCGGCGTTGGGGACCCCCTCGAGGCACCTCCGACACCGCCCCTGGCGCGATCCAACAAATCTGCGCAGACCGTCGAGAGTTACGTTTAGTCAGTTTTCTTTCTTTTCACGAGGCCTCCCTGGCAAGATGTCCCCAGGAATTCCTGGGAAGCACGCAGGGCATCCAGAGCAGCCCTCACTACTCCCAGAGGGCCCTAGAGCCCTAGAGCTCAGAGGGGGCTCCAGAAAGGCGCGAAAAGCTGGGGCACCTTTGGCCAGGAACACCTCTGGCACCCCCCTGAGCTTGTCGGAAGAGAGGACGGGGAGGGGTGCCCTGCGTGTCCGGGCCTCCCTCGCCAGGAGGGCGTCGAGGCAGCCATGCAGCGCATGGCCGATCAGGGCGGCGTCGCCGGCGGCGGCGCGGCCGCCTCCCACCCTGGCGGCCCCCTCCCGCCACCGCCAAGCATGTCCAGTCGAGCAGGAGCCTCGGGGGGAGCCGGAGTACAGCATGTCCAGTCGAGCATGTCCAGTCGAGCAGGAGTCCACCGCCTCGGCGGCGCAAACGAGAGGTGGCGCGCGGAGGGCGGCCTTCTAAGAAGGCGCGGGGGAGGGGGGCCAGTACGAGGCCCCGAGGGCGTTTCCGAAGCCCCCATGGCGCTCGAGAAGCCTGCTGAAGTGGGGGGTTCCCCAGTGGAGGGTGAGGGGGGGAGGGGGGGGAATAAATGGGGTGGTGCAGAAGCGTGCACCTTCTGTGCGCCGTATGAGCCCTAAAAGGGCCCCCAGGGGCCCACAAGGGCCCCCCCTGGGGGCGGGGCACGTGAAGTGCACGCCACCCCCCCCGCCCCAGATTATCGCCCCACCCATGTTGCCCTGGGCTCTTCTCAGAAGGCCCCCGTCCTCTCTCAGAAGCCCCCCGCCTGCTGAGACGGCCGATCCCCTCGCGCTATCCCCTCTTCGCGCGGGCCGTCCAGGACCGTCGGTTCCAGGCCGTTGTCCCTCCCGGCCCCCCCTATGCCTTCTTCCTGTTCCCGGAAAGGGCTGGGGCCCAGGGTTCTCTTTCAGTTTTGTTGCGCACAGTTTCTAGATACACCTGTGAAGGATATCTCAGGCGAACTGCTGGTTCTACAGAGTTGGGGGATGTCTCGAGCGGGGGCCGCGTCGGGAACCACAACTCAGAAGATGTCTCAGGCGAAATGATTGTTCCAAAGGCGGGTATCTAAGATGGTTGCAGTTTGCCCTTCGCTGGAACAGCATGTTTTCATATGTCCAGGCCACCCAGAGGGGTATCTAAAATGGAGCCCCCTCGCTGGAAACACGTGTTTTACGTACCCAGGCCACCCAGAGGGTATCGAATATGGATTCCATGAGTTGAAGCCATGTGCTTTCACGTTTGCTCCGCTCTGGGGCGAAAGGGACCCACGTGTTTTCACGCTTATTCCGCTCAGGGGCGAAAAGGACCCACGTGCTTTCACGATTGTTCCGCTTTGGGGCGAAAGGGACCCACGTGTTTTAGTTTTTTTTCTTCCGCTCTGGCGCGAAAGGGGCCCACGAGTTTTCACGCTTGTTCCGCTCTGGGGCGTAAGGGACCCACGTAATTATGTCCACGCTTGGTCCGCTTTGGAGAGAAAAGGGACCCACCTGTTTTCACGCTTGTTCCGCTCTGGCGCGGCCCCGTTTGTTCCGCTTTGGCGTGAAAGATACCCATGTGTTTTCACGCTTCTTCCGCTTAGGGGCGAAAGGGACCCATGTGTTTTCATGATTGTTCCGCTCTGGTGCGACAGGGACCCACATGTTTGAAAGAGCGTGTTCTACCGCTGCTGGCGGAAAACCGGGGGGGTCACTACCGGTTCGAACCCCTCCCCCCCCCCCTCCAGGAAACCGGGTCATTACCGGTTCGAACCCCTCCCCCCCCCCAGCTCATCATGAAAAGGGGGGGGTCACTACCGGTTCGAACCCCCCCCCCTCGATCTCGAAGACCGGGGGGGGTCACTACCGGTTCGAACCCCCCCCCGCCCCTCGAAAACCGAGGGGGGGTGCGGACAGTGGTGGGGACGGTGGTGGTGGGGACAGTGGTGAGGGGACAGCGGGACAGTGGTGGGGACAGTGGGACAGTGGTGGGGACGGTAGTGGTGGGGACAATGGTGAGGACAACGGTGGGGACAGTGGGGACAGTGGGACAGTGGTGGGGACGGTGGTGGTGGGGACAGTGGTGTGGGGAAAGTGGGAATGTGGTGGAAACAGTAGGACAGTGGAGGGTACAGTGGTGGTGGGGACAGTGGTGAAGGCGGTGGCGAGGACGGCGGTGGGACAATGGGACAGAGGTACAGTGGGGACAGTGGTAGGGACAGGGGGGACAGTGGTGGGAACAGTGGGACAGCTCAGTGGTTCGAACCGGTAGTGACCCCCCCCTCCGGTTTTCGAGGGGGGGGGGGGTTCGAACCGGTAGTGACCCCCCCCGGTTTTCGAGTTCGAGGGGGGGGGGGGGTTAGGGGAGGGGGGGGGTTTTGCCGGGGGAAGGGGGGGGGGGGAGGGGTTCCAGCAGGGGGGGGGGGGGGAATTTCGGAGGGGGGGGGGGACCCCCGGGTTCTGGAGGAAAAGGGCGGCAATTTTCCACAGTAAAGCGGCGGTGGATCACGCTCTCTCACATGTTTTCACGCCTGTTCCGCTCTGGGGCGAAGGGACCCACGTGTTTTGGCGTTTCTTCCGCTCTAGCTCGAAAGGGACCCACGTGCTTTCACACGCTTGTTTCGCTCTGGGGCAAAAAGGGCCCATGTGATTTCACGCACGTTCCACTCTGGGGCGAAAGGGACCCACGTGTTTTCACGCTTGTTTCGCTCTTGGGCGAAAGGGACCCGAGTGTTTTCACCCTTGTTCCGCTATGGCTCGAAAAAGGACCCACGTGTTTTCACGCTTGTTCCTCTAACGGGGCTCGCGTGCTTTCACGTGTCCCGGCCGCCCAAGGGGGGATGTCTAACATGTGGTCGCTTGGCCCTCAAGAGTCGGGGGGGGGGCCGCAAGAGCAAGGGAAACATCACGAATCGGCACCACATGTGTGATAAATTTGGCACGTTCCGTCCCGGGGCCTTGGGAAAGCCTCGTGATGCTTTTTGGGGAGGCCCCCTGCGGCGAAAGGGACCCACGAGTCTTCACGTTTGTTCCGTGTTGGGGCGAAAGGGAACCACCTGTTTCCACGCTTGTTCTTATCTGCGCGAACGGGACCCAAGTGTTTTTACGCTTGTTCCGTTCCTGGGGCGAAAGGGCCCACGTGTTGTCACCTTTGTTTCAGTCTGAGGCGAAAATAGACTCACGTGTTTTTTCCGCTCTGGCGCGAAAGGGGGCCCAAGTGTTCTCACGCTTGCTCCGCTCTAGGACGAAAGGGATCCACGTGTTTCCACGTTTGTTTCCCCCGCCCTGGGGCGCAAGTGACCCACGTGTTTTCACGCAGGCTCCTCTGTGGGTCGAAGCAAACGGGGCCCACGTGTTTTCACGTTTGTTTCATTTCGCCCAGGCTGAACTCTAACACGAGGATGTGTTGAGGATGTCTCGATCGAAACTTTGGCTTTCACGTGTCCAGGTCGCCCTCGCGATTCAGGAACATGAGAATGTGTGGGGGATGTCTAGAGCGACGCGCTCATTCTACAGGATTAGCTGAGGATGTTTCGAGCGAGGGCTTCGCCTGCAGCGAAAGCCTCCCCCTGCAGGATGTGTTGTATTGTTTGAGGTGTTGTCGTGCGGGGGCCTTGTCGTCGTCTGGGTGCGTTTCGTTTCGGTCCGGCTTTGCCCCCCCGATCGTTTCTTCCCACTTAGGACCTGGAACAGATCTTGAGTTCGAGCTGGTTCAGCGCCCCGCATGTTAGGACTGCAGCCAGCTTTGGGCGAACAATGCGCCTAGGGAGCGTGAGCTTAAGACCCTGATCAGTTCGGACAGGATTGGGGTGCTAAGGATGGTTTGATCCACGACGCAACAGAGAACAGCGCATGACGCCGCACAGTGAAGCACAGCACGTGTCAATCACAATTTCCGCCGAATCGCGGCCCTGGTTATTTGCGAGGGGCCCTGGCACCTCTGAATGCGGCTCCCTCATCAGGCGACGACATGCAGTTTCAGGATGGTGAGCCAGGGCGTATATATATATATATATATATATATATATTCGGATTGGTTTGTCTAGTCTCGCTTCGATTCGGGTCGGTTCGGTTTTCGTTTCAGTTCGTATCGTTTCGGTTCGCCTTGATGCAGTGTGTGGCGTTTTAGTTCGCCGAGCTTTGGTCCGTCCACTCTCGGTGCATTTCGCGTCGGCTCGGAGTCGCCCCCTCTTGGTTTGTCCCGTGACGGAATATAATCAGATCTCAATCTCGAGTTGGTCGAGCGCCCTGCGCGGTTCGACTGCGACCCGCTCGAGGTATGCGTCTGGGCAGCTCGAGCTTAAGATCCAGATTAGTCCGGTCAGGGTTCGAATGCCAAGAACGACGTGGTCCACATCGCAATAGAGCACAGTATTGTTCAACGCGGCATGGCAAACTTCAGGTCATCACAGCACAGCACAACACAGCCCCTGGCACTGTACATCACCAGCGTTACCGTGAGCATTGCAATTGTTTAGCGTCGCCATTTCTATATCCTTTTCTATATCCTTTTCCGGATTCGTGGGTCGATCATGTTTTTCCAGAAAAGGTTCGGGTCCAGAGTTTTTGTTCGTGTAGGTCAGTTTGTTCCCGTTGCCCAATTCGAAGAGGGCCGGCGGATCAAATGTTGAGGACGTCCCGACCGAATCGTTGTTTGTTATTCAGAGCGAAAAACAGGTAAAGTACACACTTGCGTTTGTTGAGGATGTCTCTTGCGAAACGCTTGTTTTGCAGAGTTGGTTGAGGATGTCTCTAGCGAAAGGCTTGTCTTGTTCCCAACCATCCTGTGGTGTTGGGTCCTGGTTTCGAAGATACAGCGCCCCGCGTTCTCCTCCGCCTCCACCCTCCTCCCATCCCTGCCGCTGTTGTCTGCACCAGTCAACCATGTCGGCACACCCGTCAGACGTTTCGTGGCCCCATGCCGAGCTCCACCGAGGGCGCCCCAATGGCAGCGCTCGCATGGCACCACCGCGCCCATGTCGGCAGACCTCTCACACGTTCCGTGGCCCCATAGGGAGTTCCATCGCGGGCCCAGGAGCTGCTCTCGCATGGCACCACCACGCCCATTTCGGCACACCCCTCCACACGGTTCGTGGCCCCACAGGGAGCTCCACAGAAGGCCCCAGTGGCTGCGCTCGCATGGCACTACCGCACCCATGTTGGCACACCTCTCACACGCTTCGTGGCTTCATATGGAGCTCCGCCGAAGGCCCCAGTGGCTGCGCCCGCATGGCACCACCGCGCCCATGTCGTCACACAGTCACACGCTTCGGGGCCATAGGGAGCTCCACCGAAGGCAGCTGCGTTCTCACGGCACTACCGCACCCATTTTCGTGGCCTTGGGAGTTCCACCGAAGGCGCAAGTGGTTACATTCGCATGGCGCTACCGCGCCCATTTCGGCACACCCTTCACACGCGTTCGCGTGCGCCCACGGCGCCCATGTTGGTACATCCCTCACACGCGTCGTGTTTCCATAGGGAGATCCACCGAACTTGATATTCACACATGCGTCATTCAAAACTGCATATTGTTGGGTCGCTCGCCAGGCCAATTCCATACATTGCTCCTTTTCTGGGGGGCTAGAATTCAGAGGATGCCGCCGTCGAAATGTTTGTTTTTACATGCCCAGGTCGCCCAGGGAGGTCTCTAATATTGTTGTCTCCAGATTGAAACACGTGTTTGCACGTGTCTGTGTTGTCCCGAGCTTGAACCGCGTGTGTTGGCCACCCAGTGGGGTATCTAACATGGTGGCCCGGAGCTGGAGTCATGTATTTTTACGTGTCTGGGCCGCCCACAGGGGTGTCTAGCATGGTTGCCCCGAGCTGGAGCCACGTGTTTTTAACGTGTGCGGGTCACCAACGGGGGGTCAAACAGGTGGCCGTTTGGGAGCCCCCAGTGTGGGGGCCACAAACAGCCATACAACATCGATACATCGACACCCGATTTATAATAACCTGACATAGCTTCTTCGGCGGGTGATTTTCCATATTCCCCCCTTGGTGTATCTGACATCGTGGTCCCTCGTTGGAGCCACATGTTTTCACGTGTCCAGGCCATCCAGAGAGGTATCTAACATGGTGGCCCAGAGCTGGAATCACGTGTTTTCATGTGTCCAGGCCACCAAGAGGGATATTGAATATGGTGGTTCCGAGCTGGAGCCCTGTGTTTTCACGTGTCAGGCCACCCAGGGGGTATCTAACATGGTTGCCCCGAACTGGAACCACGTGCTTGTTACGTGTGCGGGCCGCCCACGGGTGGGTGGGGTATCTAACATGTTGCCGTTTAGGAGCTACCACCATGGGGGCCTACAAGAGCCAGACAAAGTCACTACATCTACGCCAGGCGTGTAATCATCGGGCACAGATCCTTCGGCTGGTGATTTTCCATATCTTCACGTGGGGTAACTAACATGGTGGTCCCGAGCTGGAGCCACGTGATTACACGTGTCCAGACCACCCAGAAGGGTATCTAGCATGGTGGTCCCGAGCTTGAACCACGTGGTTTTTACGTGTCCAGGCCACCCATTTGGTTATCAAACATGGTAGTTCCGAGCTTGAACCATGTGTTTTCACATGTCCAGACCACCCATATGGGTATCCAACATGATGGCCCCGAGCTGGAACCAAGCGTTTTTCACGTCTCCAGGCCACCCAGAAGGGTATTCAAGATTCTGGTCCCGAGCTGGAACTATGTGTTTTCACGTGGCCAGGCCACCAATGTGTATATCTAACATGGTGGTCCCGAGCTGGAGCCATGTGTTTGTACGAGTCCAGGTCGCCGGGGGGGGGCATCTGAGATGGTTGCCTCTGATCCCTCGCTGGAACCACGCGTTTTCAGACGTCCAGGCATCCAGGAGAGTATCTGACATGATGGTCCCGAACTTGAACCATGCGTTTTCACATGTCCAGGCCGCCCGGTTGGGTATCTAACATGGTAGTGGTAGTACCGAGCTGGAACCACGTGCTTTCACGTGTCCAGGCCACCCAGGATGGTATCTAGCACGGTGGTCCCGAGCTTGAACCACGTGTTTTTTTGCGTGTCCAGGCCACCCAGTTGGGTATAACATGGTAGTTCCCAGCTGGAACCATGTGTTTTCACGTGTCCAGGCCTCCCGAGATCCAGGGCGGTATGTAGCATGGTTGCCCCGAACTGGATTGTTGTGTTATTACGACAACATGGAATCCTAATGTGGTGGTCCCGAGCTGGAACCGCATGTGTTAGGTGTCCAGGCCACCCATGGGGTGTATGTAACATGCCGGTTCCGAGCTGGAGCCATGTGTTTTTTTACAGGTTCAGGCCGCCTCGGGGGGCATCTACGATGATTGCCTTTTGCCCCTCGCTGGAACCAGGCCACCCATGCAGGGCTCGTTTCGATTCCTCTGATCCGATTTGATTCGATGTCGATTAACTCCGATTCCGATTCGATTCGACTTGGGATTCCGGTTTGGGCTCTGAGAATAGGGTCGACTGCCACCTCTCGCGTCGGCTCTTGGCTCAAACCTGCTTGCCGCCCCCCCAGGCCCGCCCGCGCCCGTCCATGCTGCATTGGGGTTCCTTGGGGACGATCGCCGCCCCGCTCGGCTCCGCTGTCTCGGCCGCCTCCAGCTCATACCGCCGGGGCTCGCGCCAGCCCCTCGCGCGGCCGCTGGTGGGCGGCCTCGTCACCCTGCTCAGCCTCCTGGTCGTGGTGCGCCTGGAGGGCTGCTGCGGCTACTAGGGGCTCGCCGCGGGTTTCGGCCGCTCGCGCGGGGCCCCGAACTCCAATTCCCTACCGCCGAGGCGGCGTCCACCGCGGGAGACGTAGCCGCCGTATTGGCGTGCGTCTCGGCCGCGGCAGCGCGGCGTCGTCTTCAGGACTACGCCGACGGAGTGAGTTGTGAATGCTCAAAGGCACGGTCGAGGCCGTCTTGCAGGCGCTGGCCCTTTTCGACTTTGGACCTGGAGCCGAGTACGACGAGCACAGGCGCCCCTGCCTCATACGCCTGCCCTGCGGGGCCCAGAGCGGGTGCAGGAGTGGGTGCTGGTCGAGGAGCCCGATTCGGACGATGCGGGCGTGCCCGCCGTCTTCAAGGAGCTCCCCGTGCGCATCTAGCGGCAGGCTCTCCGCCTGTGGTCTGCCCCGCCCCGCGATCCGCCGAGCGCCAGGGTGCGGCGGGCTCTCTGGCTGGGGCGCCTGGTCGGCCGCCGCGAGGTCAAGGACGAGTCGCCTTCCGTCGAGGTCGAGCTCAACGTGCCCGCGAAACGTTTCTAGGTGTGGCGGGCTGTTCCTCGTCACCGGGTGGCTGGAGCTCGCGCGTGCAGTGCCTGCGCCCCCTGTCAGTCCCTCCTCGCCGAGGGCAGCGGCGGCGCGGCCTGGCCCGCCGCGGTGGGCTGCGGGTTTGCCAGCTCCGTGGAGGCCGAAGCCTTCTTTGAAGGAGCTGGTTTCCCTGCCTGCGTTGCTGTCCACGGATGTCGGTGGCAGCCCCCGCGATGCAGATCCGCGACTTGACACTAGCCGCGTCTGGAACGGTGGAGTCATGGCGCCTCACGTCCAGTTAGAAGTTCTGCGAGGCCATTCCCGCGATGGTGCGCGCCGAGGGCCTCATGAGGGCGGCCCCCAAAGCGATGGTATATTTTCCCATTCGAGTCGAGCTCGCGCGGCAGACCCGCGGACGATGATGTGGCCTTGCTGGCTCACGACGGCACTGCTCGACGCTGACGGGAACCCGCCGACCGAGCTCGAGATCTACTGGTCGACTTCGCGCAGAAGGTGCTGGAGCAGTGGCAGTCCCTGGCGGGTTCGGATTTCCTGGAGGAGGAGCTGGGGGCGCTGCGCTGCGGCGCGTCGGAGGCCCTGCCCGAGGCAATGGCGCTGGTGGAGAGAGCCGAGGAGAGGTTGCAGACGTTGGGGCTTGCGCTCTGCATCAGCTACTATACTGCTTCGGAGACAGAGCTTCCTGCGGTGCCGAAGGCCAGCGCCCCCCCCCCCCCCCCCCCCCCCCCCCGACCCCGCCTTCGTGGTCGGTGCCGACCGAGGGGGTGACCGCTCTGATCGGTTCGACGGTGGCCGCAGCCTTCGCCCCAGTCACGGAGCGGTTCGGCGCGCTGGAGAGACAGCCGACATGCACCGCTGCGCCCGCGGGTCCGCCGTCCTCGCGGGCTGCGGGGGCCGCGCCACCCTGGGCGCCGCCCCACGCGGAGGCGAAGGCTGCAGTGGGGGCCGTGGCGAGGCACCTTCTCGCCGCCGCAGCCGCCCCCGCCCGCGCTGATTGACGTCGAGGCCCACGGCGCTGGCTCGCATGGGGGGCGCTGCGGGCTCCACGGGGGGGGGGGGGGCAGGCGCAGCGTGCCCCGGGCGACCTGGCGCGCTACTTAACGAGCTCCGTCGGCGCGCGGGGCTCGGCAGAACGACCCAGACACGGCGGCTTCTGGAGGCGCAGCTCGGAGCGCTCTCGCCGTCGGCGATCCGCAACGAGGCGAGACGCTCGGCCCCCTTCCACGCTCCAGGGGGGTGCCCAATGCACCGGGGAACATGCGGCGCTTCGGGGGCTTCGCCGACAGCTTCGCAGGGCGGCCCGCGGCGAACCTGGCCGCGTTGGCGGCCGCCGCGCTGGCGCTGATCCACCAGATGCGCGGGGGGTGCGAAGGGGCCGCGGACATCGCGGCCCTGGCGCTGGTGGCGCAGGAGCAGGCCCCGCTGGATCGCGGGCAGTGGGCCTCGGCCTGGCTGCTGACCCTGCAAGAGGACCCCCCGCCCGCCGTGCTCGTTCGCAGGGCCGAGAAGGCCCCGCTGCGCGGCTTCTCGGCTTGCGCCGACCCCGAGTGGATGACGGCGGCCCTCGCCAACCTGAAGGAGCTCGACATGCTTTCCAACCGCCAGCCACAGCGGCGCGCCGCCAAGGCCGCGGCGGCGAGGGCGTCGGAGGCCGATCAGGCTGCCGAGGCGGAGGGCGGACGGCCTCGCCGCGCCCAAGGCGGCCGAAGGCCAGGGGGGAGTGACGACCCCCTTCGGCTCGTGCAGAGCGTTCAGCAGCATGGCCTCCCGCTTCGGTTTTCCTGTTTCGCGGCACTTGGGGGCCGCGCTCGGCGTCGAGCGCGAGGCTGGGCTGAGCCTCGCTACCGCGCTCTTCCCGCTGCCACTGTCCTGCACCGAGCAGGGGCCGCAGCGGCTCGCCCCCGGATCTCGCCGCGGGCGACGCCGTGCTTGCTGGCAGGAGGTTGGGGCCCGCGATCGCATCGTCTGCGCGATGACCTTGAACTTCCTGAAAAGCCACGGGCCGCGCTACCCCGCCAATCAGGACCTCGGGGGGCAGCTCTCCCCCAGGCAGCGGCTGGTCGTCACGCGGATCGAGCTGTTCCTCTTGTGCGTGGGGCTGCGCTGCGGCTTCTTCAGACCTGCAGCGTGGCCAAAAGAAATTTGGAATATTCGAGGAGATTGCCCGTCTGGCAGGGGCCAGCGGTGACCTCCTGCATGACGTGGAGCCTGACCGTCTTGCGCCGCTACTTATCGCCCGCACGGGACCTGCGAGCAGGACAGTTGGACCGCTAGACTCCTCGCGCTTCAGGCTTTTCGAGGGCCTCGCTGATTGGGGCGCCCAGGACTTCGCGCCGCCCGAGCTGCGGGCGCCCGTGGTCGAGCCTCGCCCCCCCCGCGCTCTTGGCCCATATAGTGATGGAGGCGGAGGGGGGCTTGCAGCTGCCGCGCATGCGGGGCGCCGCGGGCCTTCTGCGCCTCGCCCGCGCGGATGCCCCTGCCCGCGCGGCGAGACAGGTCGGCAACGTCTTCAAGGGCGCGGATCGCGACGGGCGTTTCTTCGATCGCCGAGGGCCGGCTTGGTTGGCAGAACGGCTCTCCCCTCGCTTTTCGAGGGGCCCCGCTATGGGCCCTCGCGCGGCCGCCCCTCGCGCGACGAGGGGGTCGAGTACGCTGCGGGCTTCGACGCTGGACCGGGAGGACATATGCCACCAGTTCGTCGTCGCTGACGCGCGGGCGTCGGCCTGTTTCTGCGGCTTTGCCCCTGACTGACGGGCCTGCGCGGACTTCCCCTCCGACCCCGCGGGGGCGCAGGAGGGGCAGGGAGGCGTCGCCGCCCGCGGTGGCGGACAGGCACCCGGCGGCGCCAGGGGCGGCGCCCGCGCGGCCGAGCCTCGCGCGTCCGAGGGTGCTTCGCCGCTCTTCCGGTGAGCCACCATGCGGCGGCGGACTTGGCTCAGGGGGCCCGCGGCGAGCTCTTCCGCCGAGGTGGCGGCCTCGCCAGCTTAGAGACGATCCGCGGCATGGGGCCCGTCCCCGAGAGCTCCGTGGCGCAGGGGCTCCGCATCGACGACTACTTCGTGGTGGAGCGAGTTCCCGTGCGGGGCGCGCGCTCTGGAGCTAGGGCGCGCTCTGGTCCTGCTGGCCGCCGCCCGCCAGGCCTGCGCCCGAGAGGGGCTGCCCGAGTCGACCTCGAAGGCGGTGGCCCAGGGGCCGTTGGTGACGCTGGAGGGCGCCGAGGTAGATGGCAGTCAGGGGCATGCGCAGCGAGGGCTGGTCACCGCGGGAACCCCGCTGGAGCGCCGCCTCGCCCTCTCGGCGCTGAAGCGGGAGCGGCCGGCCTGAAGGCTGCGAGCGGGCGTTTGCTGGCCCCCCTGGCGTCCGCGGGAATTGCGATCCTCGCCTAACGCCGCCCTCTCACGGTGGAGTTGGGCCACGTCTTCGACGTATCCGGCGTGGCCGAAGCGAGGGTCGCGGAAGGCCGAGGCCGGCGCCAAGCGGCGCGCCGTCAACGGTTTGGCGACGCCCCTGAAGGATGAGCTCGTGTTGGCGTCCATCCTCGTTCCGATGGCGGCCGCCGACAGCTCCGCCCCGTGCGGTGACATAATCTACGCCATGGATGCGTCTCCGTCGAGGGGGGGCGCGGGGGGCGCCCCCGCTCCTGCCGGCCTGGTCGCCCACCTCCGGGGCCGCGGGGGGCGGCGCGGGGGGGGGCCCCCGCCTCGAGTCGGCACCGAGAGTGGCCACGCCGGAGATCGGCCAGCGGGGCGCCAGCGCTGACTCGGACCACTTCGAGGGGGTCTTCGATTAGCCTGGGTGGTTGGACCACCCTTCGCGGCCTCTCGCCCTGCTCCACGTGTTCCTGGACATCGGGGGCGCCGGAGGCAGCGCCACACAGAAGTGGTCAAGCTGGACCTGGGAGGCCGTGTTTGGACGGCCCGGGGAGGCCGAAAGACGGCGAACACAAGCTCAAGCCCCGTTTCGTTCGAGATTTGTTTTCGCCAACCATCTTGTGGAGCTGGGTCTTGGTTTTGAAGAGACTGTCCTCGCGTCTCCTGTCGTCCTCTCCTCCTCGCGCCCTTCCCTCCTCCCATCCCTGCCCCTGCCCTCCGCGCGTCGACCTGTTTGGCACAACCCTCGCACGCTTCGTGGCCCCATAGAGAGCTCCACCGAAGGCCCCGGCGGCAAGGCCCGCATGGTGCACCCGCGCCCGATTCGGCACACCCCTGACACGGTTCGTGAATCCATAGGGAGTTCACCGAAAGATATGGCGGTATAGGGTCCGCATGGCGTACCCGCACCCTGCTCGGCACACCTCTCACACGCTTCGTGGTCCCACACGGAGCTCCATCGAAGGCACCAGCGGCAGGGTCCGCATGGCGTGCCCGCGCTCGATTCGGCGAATCCGTCATGTTTCGTGGTTCAACAGGGAGCTCCACCGAAGGCCCCCGCGGCAGGGTCCACATGGTGCACCCGCGCCCGATTCGACACACCACTCACAAGTTTCGTGGCCCCAGAGGGAGCTTCGCCGAATGCCGCAACGGCAGGCTCCGCACGGCTTACCGACGGTTCCACAGGAGGTTCCACCGAAAGACCCAGCGGCAGGGTCCGCATGGCGCATGCGCACCTGATCCGGTGCACCCTTCACATATCCTGTCGTTTCATTGGGAGCCCCGGCGGCAGGGTCCGCGTGACGCATCCGCGCCCGATTAGGCGCACCTCTCACACGATTCGCGGCCCCATATGGAGCTCCACCGAAGGCTTCAGCGGCAGGGTCCGCATGGCGTACCCGCGCCCGATTTTGCACCCCCCTGACACGCTTGGTGGCCCCATGAGGTCTTCCACCGATGGTCCCAGCGGTAAGGTCCGCATGGCGCTTCCGCGCCCAATCCTGTTCTCCACACACGTTTCGTGGCCCAAAGTTCCACCGAAGGCCCCAGCGGCAGGTTCCGCATGCGTCTCCCCGCCCCTTTTCGGCACATCTTTCACACGCTCCATGGCTATATCCACTGAAGGCGATACTCACTTTACGCGTTTTCCAAACACACTTTTACAGTTGCATCGTCAATGTTTCTAGCCGCCGAAATCGTCACCCCCTTAATGTCTTATATGGCTGCAGCTTCGGCTCGAGAGGTTCGAGCGGCGGGGGGGGGCCCGCGATCTCGAGCCCTGGAGCACACCAGCCTTGAAGGTGTTCGAGGGGCCCGCCGCGCGGCGGGCGATCGGGCCTGCGGCCTGGGCGGCGCGCGCAGCCGAGGGCAGCCCTGGCGCCGCGGCGTGGCGTCACGGCGCGTGCTGGGCCCGTCAGCTGGGCCCTGGCGCTGGCCATCCTGGCCAGCGAGTGGGAGGCGTTGCTGCCAGGCCTCCAGACGTACGGGGCGGACGAGGCGGAGGCGGACAGCGAGCCGCTCTTCGTGGAGCACGGCGCAGGTGGGCCTGGCGAGCTGTTCAGGGGCTCGCGTGCGAGCTTCATGGCGCCCTGAGCGCGCTGGAACAGGCTCTACCTCCAGTCGCAGACGAAGTCGACGGGGGTGGTGCTTCTCCTGCTCACTCGAGTAGGAGGGGCTAAGAGCACTGTGTGGACGGCGGTCGACCCGACGCAGAGAGTGGTGTTCGAGAACGTTCGCGGCAAGAAGTTCGCGCTGAGCAAGCCGAAGCAGGGCGTCGTCTGGGCGGAGCACCCGGGGCTGAACGAGAAGCAGCGGGATGCGGCCATGATCGCGTCGGAGCGGCTCATAGCCCGCTCGGAGCTGAAGGACGCCGGGGCAAGGTCGGAGAAGGTCAAGGCCGCCGAGCTGAAGAAGAGGAAGAAGCCGAGCTGCAAGACGCAGACCGCGAGGTGGATGTTCAAGGGAGTGTCCACGATCATGGTGGCGGGCTGGAGCTACCGTGCGGCAGGAGCCTGGGGCTCCATGGCTCTCTTCGGCTGGCGGCTGTGGCGCTACTTCGAGCTCGGGTCCTGGCTGAGCAGTGGGTATCATGGCGCGCGCGCAGTTTTTCAGGTCTTCGAGGATTTCCAGTCGTTCGTGGAGCTGGTCAGCGACATGTACGACAACGGGGACCTGGAGATGCTCGCGTGCACCATCGGGGTCCTCGCTGTGAGTGGGTCTATGATGTGGATGTACATGAGTAGCCCTAACGAGGACCGAGGGGACAGCTCGGACAGTGACAGCGGAAGCGAGGACGGCACGACGGTGATTGGCGGGCACGACGCGACGGACAGCGACGATGAGCCCGACGCCAAGGCTCTCTTCACCGAGCTGGCGAGAGGGCAGGCGGAGTTGGCGTCGGCCATGATCGACTTGAAGGACAAGATGCGCGAGGAGGCGGGCGCTCGCCTTCCCATGCCTCCCCCTCCCCACGCGCCGCCTCATGGCGAGGCTCGGCGCGAGGGTGCCTCCTTGGGCGGAGGAGGGGCGGAGGTGGGCGAGCCCAGCGTCGGCGACATCGACGCTTTCATCAAGAAGTTGAACGAGCACGAGAGTGTGGTTCAGAGGGACTCTGCCAGAGCGACAGCGGGGTCGCCTCCGACTCCAGTCAGCAGCAGTGCCAGCAGCGGCTCTTGGGAGAAGCTCAGTGGCGACTTCGACGATCCGCTGAAGGACCAGATCGTGCAGCTGAAGCTGGAGGCGACCAACCCCAAGGACAGCCTGCTGAGCGTGCTGCAGCAGTACAGGCCCGCCGTCGGTGCCCAGGTGGGCGGCGTCAGGACGAGGGTTGCTCCCACGGTGCTGGCGAAGCTCTACCGTGGCGGACGGACCGCCCGCGTTGAGACGCAGGAGTGGTTGCGGGCCAAGGAGCTGCAGACGGCCTCGGTGGCGAACGAGGTGAATATGCTGGCCATGGTGCTGGGCCGCATGATGAGCTCGGGCGAGCACGACGCGCTGATCAATAGTCAGGCGTCCGAGCTGACGTGCTTGCGGCTCTACTCGATCTGGAAGGCCTACGAACGCGTGCAGTGCCGAGCGGGCTGGCAGCGCCCCAAGGCGCATAATGGAGGCAAGTGGAAGTCCAAGGTCGACTGGAGCCTGGCCGAGGAGTACCTTACGCATGGACGGCGATCGGGACAGCGAGAACTTGAAGGCCGACGAGGAGGTGTTGGAGAAGCTGAAGCGCCTCGCGACCCTGAACAAGCACCTGAGTCAAGGTGGTGGTGGGGGAGGCGGCGCAGACGGCGAATAGGTTGCGGCCGGTGCGATCGTGGTAACCACTGGCCAAGAGCGTGCTACAGGCACTGCGCCACGTTGCTGGAGTGGGTCGTCGACTCCTGCTCGCCAGCCGCGCGCCGCCGTCCTCGTCGGTCTCATCGTGGGCCTGCTGGGTTGAGTGTTCTACGAGCTTTCCTGGAAGGAGCGCTCCGCCCAGGAGATTTTCGATGAGATTTTCGAGTCTGAGGAGGTCTACCTTGACGTCCTCGAGGCTCGAGGCCCCCCTACCGCGAGCTGGTCATCCAGTGCGTCGTGGGGCAGGTCACCAGGTGGAGCCATCCCTGGACATCGTCAATGGATCCTCGGGAGCGCGACCCGCTGAGGACCTTGCCAGACCACCACTTTCCGATGACTGCCAGGAGATCAGGTGCGGGGCTGGGTTCTGCCAGCCTGCGCGTTACCTGGAGCAGGGTGGCGAGGGCGATCTCGGCGATCAAGAGCATGGCCGCGGGCTGTGCGAGTGGTTGGCTACCGCCAGCCCCCCTCAGGACGGTGGACGAGGCGAAGGAGAGGCGGGTGGCGAGCAGCCCGCCCCAGAAGAGGATCATCGGCGATATTTGGGACCGGCGCGTCCACCAGGCGAGCTGGGGCAACATCGACGACGGGAAGGTGGCTCTTGGCCACCTCGAGGAGACGAGGGGCAGCGGCTATTTTACGACGGTAAGGAAGAAGGAGGACAGCAAGAAAGCGACGATATTCAAGAAGGGAGATCTGTGTCCTCTCCGAGCTGGGCAAGTTTCGCTGCCCAGCCCAGGTGCGACGCCGCTTCGTGTCCAGGACCTCTCGGCCTGCGCGGGCAACTACATCGATTCGTTCGAGAAGCTGATGATCAAGGGTACGGGCGAGGTGGACTGGGAGCGGTACGAGAACACGAAGAGCTACTCGGACCCGGCGCTGAGGAGCAAGGCCGAGAAGCTGGAACTGCTGTCACGCATGTACCAGGCGGGGATGCTGGACTACGTGAAGGTGATGCGGGAAAAGGTGGGACTGTTCACGGTGGCCAAAGACGTCGACCCCGACTCAGGGGAGGTGCTGAAGAGCCGACTGATCTGGGATTGCAGGGAGGTCAACGTTCTTTTTCACGAGCCGCCGTGGGTGCCGCTTGGAAGTCCCGCAGGCTTGGCCCTGCTGCAACTAGACGAGGTGATTTTGCATGGGCGGCGGCTCTTCTCCTTCCAGGGCGACGTGCCGGACTGGTTCTATCGACTGCACTGGGGATCGGAGCTGGCGGAGTTCTTTGTCGTGGAGGGCGTCTCGCCCCAGGAGCTGCACCAGTATGGTCAGGAGAAGGGGCTAGAGTTCAAGAGGCCCGAGCCCTCGGATATTGGCCTTGGAGCAGCGAGCCTGGTGATGGGCTCGGCATGGCCGTCTTTCTGGCACATACTTGTCTGGGGGCGAGTTTCGAGACCTTGAGGGCGCCGACCATTACGCATGGGAAGCCGACCCCGAGCTTTCGCAGTCTCACACCCGCCACTCGACCTTCGTTGCAGCAGAGGGATCTCCCCTCGAGCGCGACCGAGGCGGTGGAGGAGGAGACGTCTGTGGAGGTGGCGGTGAAGCTCATCCTAATGCTGTACATCGACGACTACATCGGCTTTACCTTGAAGGGTCCGGGCGACGAGGAGGAGATCCTGCAAGGCAAGGAGGAGGTGAAGCAGCTCTTGAACCACAAGGGCCTCGCAATCCACAAGGATGCCTGGGGAGAGGGACTCGGCACGGGAGTGGGGCTTACGATCCCAGCGTCGAGACCGTATGTCCCACGGGTCCAGACGAAGAAGTTCGCGGAGTTGGTCCTGGCGACGGAGGCTCTCTTACTGGAGGACACCGCTCTTCCCCCCGTTCTTCCCCCCGTCTTGCGAGTTTGGTGGGCCATTGGACGTGGACAATGATGGTGTTCAGGCCCGCCTTTGCCATGTTGGACGGGACCTACAGGTGGATCAGAAGTTGCGAGGTGGAGGAGTGTGTCGTACCGCGGAGGTTACCAGAGACGGTCAAGAGCGAGCTCTCGGCGGTGGTGAACCTCTCGATCTACATGGAGTCGGATTTGGAGGCGCCGTGGTGGCCACGAGCCTACATGACCGACGCGTCGGAGAGTGGATATGGCTCTGTGGCTTGCGATTGCGAACCCGAGGAAGCACGCGCGGGTGCCGCTCGGGGGGCAGAGGGGCCCTGGGGCCCCCAGGTGGAGGAGACCTACACCGAGATGGAGAGAGGTGGAGGCAGTCGGCGGCGAAGAGGACCTACCTTCATGACCGCGGGAGGGACGCCCGGGGGTGCTGGAGCTGTTCTCGGGCTCGTCGAGGTTGCTGGACGCCATCAAGGAGCGCACGAACTCTTGGGGAGAGGCGTGGGACATCTCGGAAGGGGGTCGAGTACGACGTGCTGGTCAGCGAGAACCTGGAGTTGTTGCTGAGACGGGTGCGCCAAGGTTGGTTCTGGCGGGTGCATATCGCACCCCCTTGCGCTACGTTTTCGAAGGCACGAACCCCACCTCTGCGATCAGCGGAGCACATCTGGGGCTTCCCCGACCTCGACGGGCCGAGCCAGGCCACGCTCGAGGAGGGGAACTTGCTGTGCCTGGTGGCGGTGGAGGTGCTGAAGATCTGCGGGGCCATGGCGATACCCTTCGCGCTGGAGAGCCCAGCGGGCAGCTACATCTGGGCTTTCCCGCCCCTCATGGAAGTCCTATCGAAAAGGGACGTCTGGACTATTGTGCGTTTGGGGAGGCTTGGAAGAAGCCCGCCGCTTTCGTCGCAAGTGTGAGAGAGATGATCAGCTTGGCGAGAAGGTGTACTGGTACTTGTCGTTGCTGCAGTCGTACGCAGAAGCCTCACCAGGAGCTGAGAGGCAAGTCGCCGTGTGGCCTCAGGTGGGCCCAGCTGGCGCGCGCGTGCCCTCTCGAGCTATGCAGATGCTATGCGGAGATCGTGGGGCAGCTCGGGCCTTCCTGGGAGACGATACCATCAGGGGCAAGGCTGAGACTGAGAGGAGGTCGCCCGCAGATCGCCAGGGCGGCGGGTACCACCACACCGCTGAGGGGCCTTTGGTTGCAGCACCGCTGGCACGTCTTGTTCTGCGGGAAGTGGGGGCACCAGGAGCACAGCAACATCCTGGAGCTACGGACAGTGGTGGCCACCCTGAGGCACCTGAGCAGGACATCTCAGGCCTGGGGCCACAGGATTTTGATTTTCACTGATTCCCTGGCGTCGTTGGGCGCGCTGCAAAATGGCCGCTCATCAGCGAAGGACGTGCTGCACCTCTCCCGCATCGCGGGCATCATCCAGATGGTCTGCAGGATCAGAGGCTACTACCGATGGGTCCCGTCGGAGCTCAACCTGGCGGATGGGCCGTCGAGGGGGCTGCCCATCGGCGCGGCGGAGGAGACGGTCAAGCTGCACGTGGCCCGAGGCGTCCCACAGCAATTCCAGCGGCTCTTGCGTCAGCGGCAGGCTCACCAAAGCACTGCCGCTGGATCGGCACATTTGTAGCCTTCGGGGCGCTGGTGGCGCGAGGGGGGGCCGTGGGGGACCGAGGCAGCCCGAGCCCACGCTCGACCAGATCGAAGGGGGCGAGTGCCCCGCCGCCGCTGGTCAAGAAAGGAGCGCGGGCCTGGGGCGAGGCGCAGCGTGACAGGCTGCTCTACACGAACCGCTTGGTCATCCACGCCGTGGATGACTCGACCAACTGGGTCTACCAGAAGGCCGTGCGCGAGTTCCTGGTCGGCGTCAGGAGGAACCAGCTGGACTTCGACGCCTTCGATGCGAGGGGCCAGGCGCTGGCGGACTACATCTCCGACATGTGCTACGTTCGGCAGCTGGGCTTTGGGCGGGCCAACGTGCTCTTCAACGGTTTCATGCACGTGTTCCAGGACCACAGGGACCGGCTTCCGACGTCGGCCTGGGCGCTGAAGTCGTGGCAGAAGCTGGGGCAGCTGGGCGAAGGCGCGCCTGTCCCCATGGAGGCGGTCGGCCTGGCCATCGGCAGGATGTCCCGCGCGGGTCGCCTGATCGAGGGCGCGGCGGCGCTCGCGCAGCTGGGCGGCTGGCTCAGGGAGCAGGACTGGGGCCAGCTCAGGGCTGAGGACGTGTCTGAGGGGCCTGGGGGCCAGCTGGCCTTCACCCTGGGCAGACGCGAGAGAGGAGAGGAGGTCAAGACGGGCTCGAACCAGGGCGCGGTGATCTCATGGCCGGTGACAGCGGCCGCGGTGCGCGCCCAACTGCGGGGCTGCGCCCGTAGGGACCCCGTCTTCCCCGTCTCGCAGGACAAATTCAGGCGCGAGTGGCGCGAGGCGCTGGGCGACGAGGGGCTTGCTGGCATGGGCCCCCCGCATGCCATACGGCACTCGGGGGCTGCCAGCTTCGCGGCAGGAGGCGGCTGCTTGGAGGCCGCCCGCCGCAGGGGCAGGTGGCAGACGACGGCAGCGCTAGCGCGCTACACGAAGACCCACATGCTGATCAGCCAGCTGGGCAAGATGACTGATGGGCAGGTGCGGGCAGGCGTAGGCTTCTGGGCGGCGCCTGCTGAGGCGCTGATTTGGTGGATCAAGGAGTCGCCCGCCGCCCAGACCCCGCTGGCAAAGCATTTGCTGGAGGAGCTGGAGCGGGCGCGCGGCCAGGAGATCGAGCTCCCGAGTTTCGAGGGAGGACGGGCGCTGACGACAGGTCGCCTTAGCACTGCCTCTCGCACTCGACACAGGCGCAAATCGAGCGCCGCGCGGAAATCATGATTGCTGGGCCTGACTCTTTTGCTTCATTGATCTGCGCGCGTTGCGACGCCCAGCCCTTTTGGCGGGCCAGTGTCCAGCGCTCTCTCGTGTGTGTGTGTGTGTTGATTTTACAATCAGCCCTATATTTTGATATAGTCGGTGCGTGCCTGGAGGCAGGTTGACGTGTCCCCTGTCCTCACCCGTTTTCATCAAAGTGAAGATCAGATCGACAACCGGACCGGGGTTTTATATTAACAGGGGGGGCTGGGGCACAACATGGATGAATAACCCAATCCCTCCCTCCCTCATCTTGTTGCAAGGCTGGTGTTTAGGCAAGTCTACCAGTCTCGACTTGTTGGGGCTGGGACTGATGCGTTTCCGAGTTTCTTGTGGGCCCTGTTTGGCCTGGAGGCCAGGTCAGGCGCCGCTCGAGGTCTGGGCCCAAGGTGGCTCGGCCACGCCTTCTAACACCTCGCGGGGGGGCCTCCCCCTCTAGGCGCGCTCGCGGCACTCTCCTGGACGCACCTGCTGCCGCGTTGGATGTTCTGTGCCGTGGTTGTGTGTGCTCGTCGTTCTTGATCTTCTGTAGGGTTGTCGCTCCAGCTCCGCCTGCCCCCCTTTGAATCGAAGGCCCCCCCCGAGCTCTCAGTGCAAAGCTGGCTAATCATAGAGTCGTTAATGTAAATACGCGTTTCCCAAACACACTTTTACAGTAGCATCGTCAATGTTTCTAGCCGCCGAAATCGTCACCCCCTTATTGTCTTATATGGCTGCAGTTTCGGCCCCGCCACTCCCACCCTTGAAGGCCCCCCCGAGCTCTCAGTGCAAAGCTGGCTAATTATAGAGGCGTTAATGCAAGCGACAGTTTTCACACCTGGACATGGTTGGGTCTTTCGCCAGAATAGTTTTAGAAGTTCTGGTCACGGTCTTTACCCAGGGTGGGGGATCGGGGGGGGGCCCTGTAATGGTATTATTTGGGTGGGGCGGGGCACGTCGGGGCGAGGATGCGCGGCGATCCCCGTAGTCTGCGCGCGGGGCCGCATTCGGGTACGTAGCGACCGTTGTGCGCCAAAGTATCATTCTCCGTGCGAACGACCCAACCATATCCAGCTGCGAGCATCGCGAGGCAAGTGAAAGGGAGGAGGGGGCCAGCAAGAGGATTGGGGCGTGGATGGGGAGGAAAGCGGGCATGGGCGAGCGGAGGGTTTTCTTAGTTTTAGCGACGGCCTCGTCAAGGAGCTGGGACTCACCAGGTTTATCTGCGAGGCCTGCCCTGAGGAACGGCCCATCCGAGGATCGTTTTCTTTCGACTGCCCAACTGTGTGCCCTCGTGCGGCAGACGACCCGCGCGCGTCGCTGGAATCCTCTCGGGGCGACCAGCGCGTGTCGCGGGGACTCCCTTGCACTGTACCTTTGCGTGCTGTTCACCTGGCGCTTGGTTGCGGGTTGCCGAGTCGGGTACGGTGTACGCCATGCGGACGCTGGGGCCTTCGACGGAGCTCCCTATGGGGCCACGGGGCGTGTGCCAAGCCAGGTGCGGGTGCGCCTTGCGGACCTTGCTCCTGGGGTTTATGGACCTTCCTATGGGGCCACGAAGCGTGACGGGTGCGCCGCATCGAGCGCGGGTGCGCCAGGCGGAAACTGCCGCAGGCGCCTTCGGTGGAACTTCCCATGAAGTCACGAAGCGCGCGAGGGGTTTGCCGGATCGGGTGCGGGTGCGCCATGCGGACTGAGCCATTGGGGCATTCGGCGGAGCTCCTACGGGGATACGAGGCATGTGAAGGGTTCGCCGACATGGACGTGCGGAGGGCAGAGGCAGGAGCGGGGGGAGGAAAACTGGAAGAGGAGGTCGGAGGGACGCCATACCGTATGCAGTTGGGAGCACCGTCGTTTTGGGTATCGCCATCGGTGGAGCTCACTAGGCTGCCACGAAGCGTGTGAGGTGTGTGTGTGTGTGTGCCAAATCGTGCGCGGGTGCGCCTTGCAGACTGTGCCATTCCCAATGAAACCACGAAGTGTGTGAGTGGTGTGCCGAATCGGGCGCGGGTACGCCATGCGGCCGGTGCCGCTGGGGCCTTCGGTGAAGGTCCCTGCTGGGCCACGACACGTGCGAGGGGGGGCCAGGCAGCGTGCGGGTACGCCATGCGGACAGTGTCGTTGGGGCCTTCGGTGGAGTTCCTTACGGGGCCACGAAACGTGTGACCGTTATGCCAGATCAGGAACGGGCACGCCATGCGTATTCTCCTGCCGGGGCATTCGGTGGAAGTCCCTTCGGGGCCACGAAACGTGTGACGGGTTTGCCGAATCGGGTGCGGGCGCGCCATGGGGACCTTGCCGCTGGGGATTTCGGTGGAGTTCCCATGGGGCCACGAAACGTGTGAAGGTTGTTCCGAAACGTGACCATCCTTCTGCTAATCCTTATGCTGATGCTCGCTGTCTCTGGTCATGATGACGATGGTGGGAATGATGAGGATGGGGACGCGGATGACGATGGTGATGATGGTGTTGATGATGACGATGGGAGGAGGGATGAGGAACGAGGGAGAAGAGGAAGGAGGAAGGAACGCGGGGGGCTGTTTTTCACAGCGAGCATTGCGGATGGCAGGAGCGAGGATAGGAGGAGGGAGGAGGGGGAAGAGGAGGAGGAGGACGAGGAGGAGGAAGAGGAAGAGGAGTGGAGAGGAGAGGGACTCGGGGCGTTGTCTAAAAACGAGGACCCAACACCACAGGATGGCTAGGAACAATCTCCTCAGGACCCACCAGTTTCATGGCGGAACCCGATGCTGACTGATCTTGCCCCCCCCCGCCCCGCGCAGGTGGGGGGCCGCTTGCGGCCGGCAAGCCCGTGCAGCGTGCGCGCCCTCAGCGGCTGCGGGCGCCTGCGCCTCCCGCCGGGAGACGGCCTGCGTGCAAGACTTCCGTCCATACCCACTGCGTATTGGAGTGTCGGGCCTCCTTTTGCAGCAAAAGCCAGCTGCGAAGTGGATATGAACGGCATTCTGTCCCAACGGAGGTTACGCAGAGGCTGATCCATGTCAATTGCGCCTCGGCCTTTTGGCGCTCTTCCCCAGAAAGTCCAAGACGCGGTGGATGTGGATATGGAAATCTTGCCCGCACGGCCTGGCCAGCCCCTCGCAGAATGACCTCTTCCGTGACCTCCCTCGCCTCGCTTCAACCCTGGCGTCAGAGTAGGAAAGGATACCGATGATGCTGCCAGTCCCGCGTCGCCACGGCTCACTGCGAGGTCCTGGTCAGATAGCGCCATGGGAGAGGCTCGGGAAGTGGAGATACCCTTCTTGCTCCCCCTTGACATCTTTGCGTCATGACTGCCCCGCCGAGCTGCTCCTTTTGCGAGTCTGCGAGGACCTCCAGGATGGCAAGCCGCCTCCGCAGCTCCCTGTCCTACCAGAGGTTGGCCTTCTCGTTGTGCTGCGCCTCTTGGGATGCGGAGGGCGCTGCCGCACGCGCCAGGCACTTGTCTGGGCCTTGGATTCGTGCTGTCGCGCGCTGCAAGCATGGCACCCCGCAAATTGCATATGGTCAGCTGGCCGTCGGGCGCTGATCCTGCACATCCTTCCACGTCCAACCCATGGCGATCGAGCTCTGTCTGCTGGTTTTCGGCAAGGGGCCGCGATGGAACGGGGATTTCTCGCACCCCCGTGAGCGCGGGGGCACAGAGTTCCCGCAAACTGTTTAAGTCTTCTCCTCCTCCGAATTGCGCCATGATGAATGAGCTCGCATCTCTTGAGTACGGACCGGATGTCAGGACGTAGTTGATCCCACAAGCTAAGTTGGATTATGGTTTCCTCCCCGCCCACTCCTCGCTGGAGCCCACATCACACGTACGCACACATGCACAGAGCCTTTTTGGCGGTCGCGGCCTCGCTCGCAGCGTCGAGGCGAAGAAGGTCACCAAGCGGAGAGGGCGCCCGCGCGGCCGGTAAGCGCACATGCGCAACACACACATTATACCTACACTTGCGCCGTGCACACACACGCACACATACCATACAGTCGGCCCTGGCTAGTAGGTCGACTCTGCCAAGTCAAGGGTCTTCTTGTGTCCTGTGTCTCACGACCCATGCCTCCTACATTCCCATGGCAGTGTGCCTCTCGGAAAGGGTCTTTTGTCCTCTCGCGTGTCCTGTCTAATCAAGTCCGACGGTAATACAGCACTAGTAGGTGCTTGGCTTGATCGTTGCGTCCTACACCTGGCGTGTTCATTGCATCAAGCACGCCAGACTCATTCAGCACATACACGGCACCCAGATGAGACATGTCCACAGACAGCCGCACACAGTCGGGGGAGGGAGGAGGTCCAAGCAATGCTGCGCTAGATGACAGTCTGAGAACTCATTCGCTGAACGTGCAGTAGGCAGGAGGCTGCGTGCATGATGCCTGAACACATCAGATTTTCAATTCGAATGTGGGGCTTCTCAGCAGCGAAATTCCGAATTTCTGGCGTCTGGGGGGCGCTTCTGGGCCCCCGTATAGTCAAAGCCGATCCGACATGACGTATGCCAGCGCAGAGATCCTAAACACCAGCGCTCAATGCTAAAGCAGATGGTTGCCATGGTAGTTGTGCCGCATTCTGAAGCCTAGGTGCGGCCCGGCGCAGCGTCGCGCGGCGAGGTCATTTTCCCGTGTTCTGAAATCCAGGCGCGGCGCAGCGCGGCTTTTTTTCCGCGTAGCGCAGCACGCGAGGACGACAAGGGCGCGGCACGTCGGGCAGCAATTTGTTCCGTGTCCCAGGAGCTAGGCACGGCACGGCACGGCAGGCGAGCGGCAATTTTTCGCATCCCAGAAGTTAGGCACGACCACGGCACGACCACGGTATGACGAGGCCCGCGCAGGCACGGCACGGCACGCGGGCAGCAACCTTCCGCATTCCAGAAGTTTGGCGCGGCACGGCATGGCAGGTGGGCGGCAGTTTTCCGCACCCCGCCCAATCGGTGCGACACGACGGTGCCACGACAAGGAGCGCACAAGATTGGCTTGGCACGTGGGCGGCGACTTTTTCGCATCCCAGCAACGAGGCACGGCACGGCACGACACGGCAAAGCACAGCATGCGGGGGGCAATTTTCTTGCATCCCAGTAATTGGGTTTGACACAGCATGCGGGCGTCAATGTTTGCACCCCGCCGAGTAAGCACGGCAACGGCACGTCACGGTGCGGGCGGTACTTTCCCGCATTATGGATGTCATAATCGTTTCTCCCAGTAAGGTCGAGACCCCTTGCAGCATTCGCTGTTTTAAGAAAAAAACGGTACAAGGGAAGAGGTCGAGCGGTCCAGGTATTGAATTGTCCTGGAGAAGGGACCAACCATATGAAGCTGCGGGTACCGCGATGCGATGCAAGTGAGAAAAATCAAGGGGGAGGAGTGAGGAGTGTGCCAGCATGGAGCGGGGGCTCGATGCGGATCTTGCCACTCGGGGCTTGGACGGTTCTCCCTATGGGCCCACAACACGTTTGAGGGGTGTGACTACTCGGATGCGGGTACGCCATGCGGACCATGCCGCCGGGGCCGTCGATGTAGCTCATTGTGGGGCCACGAAACGTGTGAGGAATGTGCCGAGTCGGGTGCGGGTACGCCATGCGGACCTTGCCGCTGGGGCCTTCGGTGGAGCCCCCTTCGGCGCCGCGAAGAGTGCCAAGGGTTTGCCAAATCGGAAGCGGGCACGCCATGCGGACCCTGCCGCTGGGGCCTTCGGTGGAGCTTGCCATGGAGCCACGAAGCGTGTGAGGGGTTAGCCCAATCGGGTGCGCGTACGCCATGCGGACCCTGCCGCTGTGGCCTTCGGTGGAGCTTCCTATGGGGCCACGAATCGTGTAAGGAGCTCCCCATGGGGCCACGAAACGAATGAGGGATGTGCCGAGTCGGGTGCGGGTACGCCATGCGGACCTTGCCGCTGGGGCCTTCGGTGGAGTCCCCGTCGGGGACATGAAAAGCGTTTGGGGTGTGCCGGATTTGGTGCGGATGCGACATTCGGATTTTGCCGCTGCGGCCTTCGATGGAGCCTCCTACAGGGCCACGAAGCGTGTAAGGGATGTGCCTAACAGGATGCGGGTACGCCATGCGGACATTGCTGCTAGGGCCTTCGGTGGAGCTCCCCACGGGGCCTCGAAACGTCTGAGGAGTGTGCCGAATCGGTTGCTAATACGCACGACGATGATGAGATGATGGCATATGCAGGGCAGATGCAAGGATGGGAGGAGGGAGGAGGGGGAGGAGGAAAGAAGGAAGGCGGGGCGCTGTCTTTTCAACATGAGAACCCAACACCACAGGAGGGTTGGGACAAATCAAGACATCGGAGGTCTGGGAACTGGGTCCACTTGGAAACAGATCTTGGAGGTTTTGCGCCGGTATAGGGCTCCTGGGCCCGCGCACAGTCCAGGGATTCTGAAGACGCTTGGTCTGTGGGTAAGTCCAGCGACCAGGACAGGTTACCGCCGCCACCCGCATCCATCACATATCCAGGGAGAAGCAGCGAGATCAACGGAATTGTTCGGAGGCCCGTGCCAGATTCCCTGGGCCGGCGCTGGACTTGGCGGAGCCTCCGGTGCCGCCCCTGGCGCTCTTCGCGCGTACTGCCCCCCGCCTTCCCGCCTTCCCGACCCGACCCCAACCCACCCGCCCAGTTCCTCATGTCGTCCAAGTGCGTTGCCCCTGGACGGATCGGAGACAGAGCAAAGGGAAGGGGCGGACGAGGGCGGAAGCCCAGGTCACACGCAGGGGCGCGAAGGTGTCCTCGCTTAGCGCTTCGCGGCATGCGCTGGAGGGCGGTTCCTCTCCAGGGGCGCGGCGCGAGAGCGTCGCGCGGAACCGCGCCTCTCGCGTCGCTTGGCGGCGGCAGCGGCAAGTACGCGGTGCAGCAGAGCCACCGAGACGGGTGCGCGATAGCCTGGGTGTTGCCAGAGGTGTCTCTGGGCCAAGGTGTCCCCAGTTTTTCTATGGAGGCCCCCCCCTCAAGAGGTGCAGAGGGCCCCAGTGGCCCCAACATGGAGCGAAAAGCTGGGGGCACCTCGAGCCACGAACGCCTCGAGCAAGCCCCGAGCAGTGGGCGCCTCGGCGGCGCGCGGGAGGATGGTGGGGGCGCGGGAGAGCGTTGCCTTCGCGCGGGGTAGCGCGGGAGAGCGGCAGGAGAGCGGAACGGAACTCTTGCATCGCCCCAGTCGGATATAGCCAGGACCCCGAGTAGGTTTGGCCCTCCCAGATGGGGTTCAGAAGCCAGGCGCAGGCTGGCAAACCCATGCCTGCTAAAACGGAGCTCTGGGATGTTGTTCTTTTCTTCCGGAAAGCAGCCCGTTTACTAATTAGTGCGCTGAGTCTTATTCCAGGAATCGATTTTTCCTCTGAGAATACCGCTTTAGCAGCCACGGATTTGCCAGCCCACGCCAGCCGCGGCGCACCATCGTCTCGGCGGCATTCTGCCGTGCCGCGCCCGAGACTGGCCTGCCTCGCCCGTTCTCTGCGCGGCGGCCGAGGCGGCAGCATCGTGAAGCCGCCGGGCGCGCGCGACATGCCTGCAGGCTGGTTGTCGTCAGTTCTGGCAGGAGGACGAGAATCGGAGGAGGCCGGCACGATGTTTTCATTTTCTACGGTTTTCTGTGTTTTGGGGGGCCCAGTATAATTCCCATCAGCTGCGTTGCGTCACGGGCATTCTGGGGTTTGTTGAGGCCCGAGTTGTCGCCCAAGATCAGTCGGAGGAGGGCTCGGAGCTCACGTAACGAGGGTCAGCGCTGACGGGGGTCAGCCAATCCCCCCTGGCTGGCCCGGGTTTGGGGGCCGCGTGGGGCCGATGCTCTCTTTCCGCCCTCTGCTGACTGACCCCAGTTTGGAAGCTATTAGGCGGCCGGCCGCGCTTCGCGACAGGGCCCGGGTCGACCTGGGTTTCGCTGACCCAGGTTGGTGCGTCCCCGAATTGCCATTCTCGTCGTTGCCGTCGTCATCGCTGTAGGAGGAGGAGGAGGAGGAGGAGGAGGAGGATGAAGGGGGTTGGTGGGTGGGACGACCATGACGATATTGGGTGTTGCTCGCACTTCTCTTGAACCATCCTCGCAGTTCTTGGCTTTGAGATGCCGCGCGCGGGGTGGTCCGGCGCGTGTTGCCTGAGAGACATGTTCGCAACTCTAGGCTCCGAGATGCTCCGAGATGTCGCGAACCAGGTGGTTCGGTGCGTTTTGGCTGAGACATCATCGTAAATTTAAGCTCCGAGTTGTCGCGCACGAGGTGGTCCATAGCGTTTCGCCTTGGACATCCTGGTAACTCTGTTCTTCGAGGAGTTGCGCGAGAGGTGGTCCAGCGCGTTTAGCCTGCGACATCCTGGTAACTCAGGGTTCTGGGATATCTCTTGACACTCTTGGTTCCAAGAGGGGGGAGGGAGGAAGGAGGAGGGGTCAGACGATCAGACCCAGGCGAACCATTTGATTACACTGCTGCTGGTACCCCTCGTCGAGGGATGAGATGCCGCGCTTATACAACAAAGCTCGTCTTGATTTTCTCGCGATGTCGAGTCGGATCGACCCGGTCGACTCGGACCTTGCCCTCCGCCCTCGAGGCGGCGCCGCTCCGGCGGCGGCGCCCGCGGCGAGGTCCGCGGAGGACGGACCCCGCAGCCTCGCGCGGGATCGAGGGCGAGGATAGGGAGGGGAAGGAGGAGGAGAAGGAGGAGGAGGAGGAGGAGCAGGAGGAGGAGCAGGAGGAGGAGGAGGAGGAGGAAGAGGAGGATGATGATGATGATGATGATGATGATGATGATGACAAGCCCTGAGGTCAGGGTTCGGCCGCCTGGCCCGCCTCCTCAGATGAGGAGCAAGAACTGGTCGAAGGGGCTCACGTCCTCCGCGCCTGCCGCCCGCCGCCGAACTGCGCGACGAGCTTCTTGAACTCGGCTGCCCTGGCCTCCGCGCCCGCCTTCGACTCCACGGAGTCGTCGCTGGCTCGAGCCGCCCGCGGCGATGCACCAGCAGCAGCAGCCTCGGCGTCGTGCTCGAGGTCGCCCAGCGGGGCGCGGCGGCCGCCGTCCAGCGCGGCCACGCGGTCGTCGAAGGCGCCGCCGTGTCCACGTCCTTGCCCTCGAACGCTCGGTGCGGCCCGAGGATCCCAGGGCCCTGGCCAATCGCCGAGGGCGGGGACTTTTTCCCAGGCATGCCCGTGGCGCTGAGGGGGGTACGTGGCAGTCGGCCCACGCACCGCCCCCTCTGCGGCCGCCTCGGCGCCGCGCCCGCTGCCCTCCAGCGCGGCCAAGGCGCTGGCGCCGTCGCGCTCGCCCAGGCTGGGGGCGGCCGCGCCTGGGGCCTGCTGCTCTCGCGCGCCAGCCGCCGCCAGGGGACGGGCGACGCGCTCGGCGAAGCCCAGCGAGCCCAGCGCCGTCGCGGCGTTGCCGTCCAGCGCGTCCGAGGCGTCGACGGCCGCAGCCGAGTCGCTCGCCGCCCCCGCAGCAGCCGCCTCGGCGTCGTGCTCGGTGTCGCCCAGCGCGCCCACGCGGTCGACGGCAGGGGGACGAGCCGGCACCACAGCAGGGCCAAACCGACCATTTTCAGTCAAAAGTGGTCGGTTTCCGTGGGGCGCCTCCGCTTCGTGCTCGGTGTCGCCCAGCGCGCCCTCGGTGTCGACGTCCAGCGCGTCCGAGCCGTCGACGACCGCCAGCGAGCTGCCCGCCTCCCCAGCAGCAGCAGCCTCGGCGCCGAAGCCCAGCGCGCCCAGGAGGCCGTCGTCCAGCGCGCCCGAGCTGTCGAGGTCCATCGCCAGGCCGAGCGCCTCCGCGGCAGCTGCAGCCTCGGCGTCGTGCTCGTCATCGCCAAGCGCGTCCCCGACCTGGACGTCCAGCGCGGCCGAGCCGTCGAAGCAGTCCGTCACCAGGCCGAGCGCCTCCTCAGCTGCTGCAGCCTCGGTGTCGTGCTCGTCGTCGCCCAGCGCGTCCACGCACTGGTCGTCCAGCGCGTCCGAGCCGTCGAAGGTCGCCACCGAGCCGCGCGGCGCCCCAGCGCCAGCAGCCCCAGCAGCAGCACGCTCCGCGATGTGCTCCACGACGTCCGCCGCGGCCGAGGAGGAGGCGCCCTGCGTGGCCGCGCGGCGCGGACCCGAGCTGGCGGCGGCGCTGGGCCCACCAGCAGCAGCAGCTCCTTGAGCTCCCCGAAGTCGTGCCCCAGCACGCCTATCCCTTCGAGCTCCGCGAACTGCCTCCTGCTGGAAATCTCCTCTGGCCACCGCGTGCCCGAACATGGTGTTCCCCCCCTCCTGTTCGTCACGCCATATCTGCGCCCTTTCGCGCACTCGTTGATGAAGTGCGGCCATCCTGCTCTCGAAGCCTGCCGCAGGGGCCGCCACGCCCGTGCCGCTGAAGATGTCGACCTTCGCGAAGGTGGTGTGGACCTCGCTCGTCGCCTCCAGCCGTCGAAGTGGGGTGGTGCGGTCGATATACCTCTTCAGCTTCTTGAAGGGACCGACGCCGCGCCTCAGGTTGTTGAGAACCTCGAGGCCCTTGGTGGTGGCAGCTGTGCATGGCTGCCGCAACTTGGCCTTGCGCCGCTGCATCGCCCAAGCCCCGCACTTCGCGCAGATGAACACTGGCCTGTAGGTGTCCTGCGCGCCGCTCTCCAAGGTGCCCTTCTGGTTGACCGCGACCAGCTTGTGGCCGTTGGGGTTGCGCCGATGGTCCAGCAGGAAGGCGGGCGTCCCAGGGCACCCCGTGAGGGGGGGCGGCTGCCCAGGCGTGTGCAGCTGTAGGCAGGCGGAGCACTGCGCGCCCAGCTCGCCATCTTGCCATTGGTGCCAGGTTGCCTTCCTCGTGCTCGCTGCCCGCCGCAAGGTCGGCGCCCTCCTGGTCCATCTGAACTGGTCGTCCTTGTCGAAGATGGGCATGACGTGGGCAACCAGCTTCGCAATCTGGCTGATCCTGCCGGCGGCCTTCTGCATCTCCTCGACTACCTTCTGCTCGGGGGCGGGGTGGATCGCCGCTGCCTCCTTGGCCCTGAGGTCCGCCACGATGTTCGCGTCCGTGAGCCTCCTCTGGCTGTCGGAGAGCGCCGTGTACTCGTCCCCAGAGCGGTGCGCCTTGACGTGGGCGCACTGCTGCACGTGCTTGAAGCCGTCGAGCGACTGCGCGAAGTGGGCGATGCACGCATAGGGGGTCCTGGCCTTCAGCTGCAGCTCCTTCTGCTTGTTGCCCAGGTGGATGACGCCCTTGAAGCCGGCGTGGGCGGCGCAGGGTCGGTCCGCAACCTGCGACACGAACGCCGACGCCAGACGCTCTCCGACGGCCGACTCCTGGGGCAAGGATGCAGGTACTGCTCCGTGCATGGTCGCCAGCGGCCTGTCTGAGCGGGGGTCGAGCAGGGCGAGGCTCCACACTGCGCGCTGGAATTCCTTGATGGGCGGCTTGGTGCACGAGCCGTCGATAGCGACCTCCATGCTAGCGTCATCGTCCCTGAGGAAGCAGGCTGCCATCTGCTCAGGTTCCTGACAAGCCTCATCAGGAACTGGGAGTCCTTGGCCGTCAAGGATAACGCTGGTAGTGCCCAAGCTCATTGACGGAACATCAGCGCAAGCATATCCATAGGTGCCTTCAACATACCCAGGCTCATCTGCATGCTGACGTAGGTCGTCGAGGAAATCTTGGGGAACCTCTGCATCAGCTCGAGCTTGCTGAACTTCAGGTCTGGTGCAATCAAGAAGTCGGTGCACGAGAGAGTCGGGAGCTCCACAAAGACACCTACCATCCGTGTTGTATCCACGCTGCTGGGCTCCCGTCTTTGTCCAGACGCCACTGCGCGCGACATTCATGATGCCGAACTTCTGGCACGCCGTGCACCGTTTGCTTCGCAGGGAGACCAGGGGGGCCAGGATGTCGAAGGTGGCGCGCTTGCCCTCACCAAGGCCAAGCTCGTCCGCTAGGTCTCGCTCATGCTGACATTGAACACCTTGCTGCAACATCTGGGGCAGTAGTCCTGGGGCGAGCTGCTCCACACAGACCAGGTCGCCTCGATGGTTACGCCACCTTAGTGCCGAGGTTGCTGCCCAGCCTGCCCGCGCCAGCGAGAGGGCAGCTCGTTGGAGAGGCCCGCGGGTAAGTCCCCACGAGCTGCATACCCCAGGCTCTTCCACCGCTCTCCTCCACCACGTCGTAAGTAGTGCCAGAGGTACTGGTGCCTGCGCAGGTTGCGATACTGCCATCCAGACCAGCCGCGACCACTGCAGCACTGTTGGGGTTTTCGGGTGTTTCGTTGGTTCCCAGCGGGTTTCCAGCCTCGGCGGTTCTCGTTCGTCGGTTCTCGTTGGGTTGGCGAAGAGAGAACGACGCAAATTTGAAAAAAGGCGAACTGACAACCAGAGTCTCACCAAGCAGACGAGCCCTGGTCAACGCTAGCATGTATTTCCAGTGGGAAGGGGTACCCAGCAGCAATGACAAGGACCGACGCGCACATATCCGATGTAAGCGACCGACAACATGGTCTTCAGTACCCCACCAAGAACAGCCACGACAAAGCATATGGCAATTCCTGAGCAGCACGTGCACACATCATCCACCACACGCCCTCAGCGTCATGACCTACAACGCCGAAAGTACCAGGGAAGCAAGCAACAAAACACAACGCAAGATGACCAAGCAGGGCAAGCTCACCAATCAGTGGCGAGGGCCGATTCTACGACGACAGTTTCGAGAACAGATGATCCACATCGCAGGTTCCCAGGAAGCTCGGGATGATAGACGCACGACGACCAACAATGGCTATTACATAGTCAGCAGCCCTCGCGACAGCTAGAACGCTGGGTGCGAGATAGGGACTCTGAAAGTGCCTTCGGGGCGGCTCAGGGGTGACCAAAAAATTGCAGAGTTTGCGTTCCAGGGCATTTTCTGTTGCGGCGTTGGGCGCCCTGGCGCGGACGGCCGAACGACCCCTGCAGCGGGGCGCCCTGCCCACGCGGTCGGCGCCGCCAAAACTGCGCGCTTAACCGCGCAAAGTGCGCGCCGAAAGGAAGCGCGCGTGCTCAGCATCAGCAGCCCCTACGGCGGGAACTCCAATGGGCCATTGTTCCTCCAGCCCCTGCATCTCACGTCATTGTGTCCTAACCAAAACTTCGATTGGTTAACGTCGAGACGGAGGCCATCACATTTCGAGCATGTGTAGCACACGCACCGCACTCGAATAACAGCGACATCGAGAGGCAACAGTTCCGGCAACGGTTTACTAGCATTACCGCCAAGCACAAACTCATCATCATACTTACGGGCGCACATGGCAGACTTGGGGGCGCACAGTCCGATTGGGTGGGTGATGTTTGTTCAGAGCGAAGACACCAATGGAAGGCCCCCCCCCATGAGTACGCAGCGAAGTACAGGTACAAGGCCATTCGTACCCCATGTCCAATGGTGAGAGTCACCACGCCTGGGAGGACGCCTACAACAACAAGCACAGGAACGACTACATGCTTGCTGATCACGACCACGCGAAGTACTTCTACGATTCCAGCACCAGCGGGGACATCGAGGCTATGACGAAGGGGCGTCAAGAATGCCTGGGGCGAGAAGACCTCGCACCATTGGAGGCCAGGGCGCAATGGAGAATGCGACAAACTTCACCACTGCAGTTTTTTTTTCTCAAATATCGGCAGACATCAGCTTGCCAACCAGACGGCAGTGGGTGCATTCAAACCTACACTGGAAACTACCGTGGCGCCAGATTGGGGGACGTGCCGCGGCGAGCACATATACCACTACATGCTCACCGCGATGGAAGCAGCGAGGTCGGCCTTCGCAAAACAGGACAAGAAGCGCTACCAGCAGTACATGAGCGACAACGCAGTCAATTTCATCGTGGACAGAGGAGGCTCGCACAGATGATGAGAAGGCGGACGCTCAGGGATGTAGGCAAGAGGTGATGAAAACAGAGAATGCGACAGCAAACATAGGCTACGGTGGCAGAGCCAACCAGGCGCATGCCGCACCACGCCATGCACTAGACCTAGTTGGAATACTACAGCGTGTTCTACAATGCCGTTCCGGGCAATCGAATATGACCAGATCGAAAAGTTTCTTGTGGCGTCCAAGTCGTGGGTCTTCGCCACCAGGAAGGTCACCCCTAAGCTAGTCAACAGCGGCATCGACTCGCACCTCGAGTTGCAGGCGGCAAAAGCAACTGAAGCGACAGATGACCATTGGCACCGCGACGAATGGAAGCACACAAAGAAGCTGCTGTTGTCTGGAGGGGGGCGTCGACGTAAATCAAGAGCATACCCACTATGGTCGACGAACAAGGTATACCAATGGCAGCCGCACACGACAAAGGACAAGCAGCAACGGCGCACTTCGGACGCAACGAAGCAGCTCGATCAGTACAGAAAACCGACATTGTCACACTATAAAACCAGAGTGAACACACAGCCGACAATTGCATGCAAAGACACATCGGCAACTTCGCCAGCACCGACGAACTGAAGGGCGCCCCCGCCATCGCCGAGCCGTTTCGAGCGCCAGGTCCAGACGCCATAGCAGACGACTTTGCCAAGATTGCGCCAAGGGAAATTGCGCGGGCGGCGCTCTACTACGGAGAAGGGGTCGCCCACAGAGGTTCGAGGATGACGTATTTCTGGAAGGGCAAGGGCAGCGATGAGCAGGTTGGTTAGACAACCGTAGAAGCATCGCATTGTCCAACGCGATCATAAAGCATCACTACTGGTACATGCGCCAGCGCCTTCGGGACGTGATGCCCAGCATTTTCTGCGGCACTCAGATGGGCGCGCGACAGAGCTCCGCCACCGACTTCAACAACCTCGCGGTGCGACTAGTCGCGCGCATGGCCAAGAGGGAACGCCTGGACCTAGTCGTCGCCACGATCGACTTGAAGGCTCCCCCCCCCGACAAGGTCATCAATGCAATGGTCCGCAACATGCAGCGCAGCGTCGACGATGCACAGGGCGCCCTCGACAACATCGAGATGCACCAGGTGATGATCCCAGCCGTGCGACGGCTCATGGAACACCATGCGATTGTGCCGCGGCATATCCACAACGAACCTACAAGCACCATGCTCGCGGAAGCACGTAGAGGCACGCGTATCTAGTTCGATGCCGACGCCGAGCATGCCGCGCCACGACTTGGATCCAGGCCTGGAGTACCAATAGCAGACTTCACTTGTAATGCATTACTGGCTCAAGTCGTCAGGGAATACCACCGCCGCGCGAGCATGGGGGGCGCCGAGAACGATATGCCGCGCGCCGACCCAACCTTGCAGCAAGACCACGACGGACAGAAAGGAATAATAATAAGCCAAAAACAAAACACCACAAACAAACAAAAACCTTCGTCGACGACGTCGTAGGCGCAGCCGCCGCGGACAACGGCGACAATATCGAAGACGTGATCGGCGCCATGTGGCGCCATCGGCGCCATGTGGCGCCATCTTGTGCGAGCTACCCTAACTAGAGGCCTTCCGATTAACGCTTGAAAGTCCAGCTTACACATCTTCACAAACGCTGTGATCAGCGCGAGGCCAGGGAATACTGGGGGGATGGCAGGAAGTTCGCTGACATGGATATGGAGCTGAACGTTACCAGATCCACCAAGCTATTCGGAGCCATGTTCAACGACAGGAGCGACCTCACTCAGGAGATTGCAGCTCGTATCATGCGCCTAGAGGAAGCTACGGCACCCACGGGGCGAACGCTATTCAAACGACCACACATCACGTCCAGCGCAGTGAAGCACTGCCTCGAGGCCTTTGGGTTCCCCCAATTATCCCACAATGCGGGCGCGTTGTTCACCGGCGAGGTGGGCGACGAGTCCCGCCTCAACGCCGCGCGCGTCGTAGCTGCGCGACAGGCAGTCGGTACAACGCGCTCGAGATGAAGACGGAGGCCATCGCTAACCTCGAGATTTTGGCGAGGTTCGGGACCCCAACCGCGGAGATGCGGCCGAGCACATATCGACTCAGACAAATAGGGGGGGCGGGTGCATCAATGCCCACGAGAGCTTCAGGCAATAAACGATTACAACATCACCCGAGGAGGAAGCTGGGCTACCGCAATCAACGACGACATCCGCGCTATCCACCCGCGCATCCACGACAAGAGCCCAGTCAAGCAGATCTACGACGTAGCAACGTGGACCAGAGCGACTCAAGCGGAGCCATAGACTACCAGACACGCTGTGCGATCACTCGGCCGCCGTGCAATCACCTGGATCAAGAACGACGCCGCGCACCGCAAACGGCAGGCTGCAATCAACCACTTCTAGACCCAAGTTCAAATGTTTGTTGCCGAAGCTACAGCAGCGGCGACATTACCGACGACAGGAGGGCGCCCAGCATGCATGTGCTACCATTGCGGAGCTACCGCTGCCAACAAGGCAGCATGCGCGAAGATGGGTACAACATGCCCAATGTGCCTAAAGGACGCCACTACCCCCGACCGCTTGCTCAAACACGTTAAGGCGTCCAAAACATGTGCAATCCCATGGTTCCACGCTGGGCAATGGCCCACCGCCGAGGGGCGCGACATCCACAAGCACGACATGCGACGAATTCGACGCAGCAACAAACACCTGGGACTGCCTCCCCATCGTGCCCGTCACCCAGGTGATGGGGCCCCCCATCGGCCCCTGCGTCACCGACGAGACCTACCTTTGCACGATCACTGCGCCAGTGCAACCAGCGGCGAACGGCGACCCAGGATTACACGAGGACCTGCAAGATACCGCAACAGCTTCGGATACTACAGCTGCCAGCAGCATGATCGCCAGTATCGCATCGCCTACAAGCAGCATGCCATCCGTGAGATCATCGAGCCCATCATGGAGACTACCTACAGAAATGGCAAGGGCAGCATGGCTCACACATGCTGCTGCGGCGAAAAAGGGCCGCAAGGTGTCTGCTCAGATAGCCAGCTCGATTCAGAGTAAACAGATCTCGACGGTTATCATCGACCTCGGCATCAACAACGACGACATCTAAGCGGGTCAGCGAGGACAACGAGCGCCATGGGAAGCTCGGGATGCTAGACCAAGAGCTAAACCAACCACTACTGCGATCAACGAGTTCTTCAGGCTCGCAAGTTACAGTATTTGTGTATGACCCGCGGCATCCAGTGTTACACGCGCGAGATTTGCGACGAGATAACAAAGATGGTGGAGCACATGGATATTCGCGCAGACTACAGGACAATGATCGCGCCGTGTACATCATGTATGCTAGCTAGAACGACCGAGCAACTGGCCACGACAATGGATGAAGTCATATCGAGAACCGTCTCCTGCGTCAGCAAAACTTTTGACGTGGCACAGCCATGGCACTACGATTGAAGTGGGACAACAGCATGGGTTTAACCGTGGAACGAGTGCGATGGCGTACAAGACGCGGACCAACCCGACAGCGTCGGTGAGGGGACGCCCCCCAAGCAACCGCCGCGGCGCCTGAGGCGTAGGAAGCCTCGGGCATGCGTCGCCAAATTTTGCCGCCTGTGGAAGGAGGCGTCTGCGCGGGAACGGGCCCCGACGCACCTGGCACAACGCGCGGGGCATGGGAAGCCTCAGGCATGCGTCGCCAAGCTCTGCCGCCTGTGAATGGTAGCGTCCGTGAGGGAAAGGTCTCCGGCGATCCATCCACCCCGCTCGAGGTATGCGCTGCTCGGGAGCAGGGGCTCTCAGAGGGTGTGCCAGGCTCGGGCGGGCGTCGCCGCTCCTTGAGTCAGGAGATAGACAGCGCAGCTACTTCAGGCACAATGGCGTCTGCGAGCACAACTCAAACCAGCGGGGCATTGGCCTCGGGGATGGCAGCAATGGTCGACGCGACGAGGACTTCCCCGACGGCGACGACGACGACATGGAGGCGGGGGGGCACGACATAGACGAGGAGAACGACCGCGACGGCTCGTCACCGCAGCGCCTGGCGCCGAAGGGCGGCGGCGGACTCACCGACCTCCGCGGCGCCGATGGCGCCGAAGGGCGGGGGGGGGGGCGGGTCCAAGAAGAGAAACAGCAAACGCCCGAAGGGGAGCCGCAGGCCACCCAGGCCTGGGCCCAGGCCCATACGAGGGGCTCATGGCCGCATTTTCAGCCAGCACCTGAAGGCGCCCGACAGCGACACCTGCCACGTGAACGGCCGGGTCGAGGACCCCCCCACTGCGCAGGCGGACGCGAGGGGGGCGAGGTGGGCGCGTGCGTCTTACGCCTGGGCCCGCGGCGGCCGCGCGCCGGCTGCCGCCCAGAGGCCTCCCGAGACCCCCTCCTCTTTTCTCAGGTGCCCATGAGGTCCCCTTCCTTGTCCCTCCTTCGGAGTCTCTCGGGAGCTCGGTCGCCTTGCTTCTGCCTGTGGGCCCCCCCCTTTTTTTTGTTCGTTTTGGCCTCGCGGCCGCAGTTTCTGGGCTCGTTTCCCGTCTCGGGGGGGGGGGGCCTCGCATCTGTGTGATAATTCAGCCCTCCCACCATCACCTCGGCATGGCTTGCTCGTGAAGGAGGTCGTCTCCTGTTATGGAAGTGGTGGTTGGGGGGCTACGATGAACTGCGCCTCGGCCCCCCACCCCACCCCCCTTTCGAAGTCCTCAGGAGTCGTTTGTGTCGAGGTTTCCCTCTCGGTCCTCGGCGGGGGTTCTTGGGCCCAGAGGCTGGTTCCTGATTCTGTTGCGCGCGCTCGGCCCGCGGCCGCGGGCGGGCGCGCGCTCTTGGCTACGGCGGACAAGACCGCCGCGTGGCCGCCAGTGCGCGAGGAGGAGGAGGAGAAGGAGGAGGAGGAGGACGAGGAGGACGAGGAGGAGGAGGAGGAGGAGGAGGTTTGCCGTTTTCGGGTGTTTTCGTTGGTTCTCGGCGGGTTTCCAGCCTCGGGATGTCCTCCGGCGGCCGCGCCTCGCCAGAGGGTGTTCGGGGTTGCCCAGATCGGTGCGAATGGCCGTTTGAGGCCCGCGCTAGGGCCCGAAAGCCACGAGGAGTGCTTCTGCGGAGGATCGATGCCTCCCACTTGGGACTGGATCGGTGACGTAGTCTGAAGCTTACCTTCGCCGATCAACGATTCGGGCAACTCGACGGTCGGCGGGGGCAACTAGGGGGCGTAATTCGTCGAACACGCGACGAAATCTGGACCCTACCCCCGCCTGCATCGATTCAGGATAATCGATGGCTGGTGGGGGTAAGGCTCGGATGCCGCCACCTACTGGAGTAGATAGGGTCGGGGGGGATGGCGCCGCATGTGGAGCGGAGGAGCAGGAGGAAAAGGAGGAGGCGGATGAGGAGGAAAATGACCCCCGTGTCGTCCATTTTCTCCCCGTCGTCGCGTTCGTCGGCCTCGTCATCAGCGGGACCGCGCCTTTCTTCCCAGGGCGCCTTCCCTGCCCGCCAAGCAGGTGAGCGCAGGGAGGGGGCGATGGCTGCAGCCTCGGGGGACCCAGCGGCCACTAATTAGCCATTTTGGCTCAAGGCGTCATCAGGGTCTTCTTCCCTGTTGACTTCCCCGTTCTCATTCCCCTTCCCCCCCTCTGGGCGGGATTCAAGTCCTGGTACGCTGGTGTGCTGGCGGGGCTGGGCTGCTTGCGCTGGCGGGGGCTTGCGCTGCGGGGAGAGGCCTCCCCCGGGCGCTGTGGGCCATTCGTACGGCGCGCGATCCGGAGGTTCATGGGTTCGCGTAGCAGGCCGCAGAAGCTGGGGCAGCAGCGGCCTCAGCGGCCATGGCCTGTGCTGAGGAGGCCGCGTCGTGGGCCGAGGCGACCCTTGCGGCGAACGCAACACAGAGCGACGAGAGCCAGATGTGCATCGACAAGTGGATGTTCTACGTCCTCTTGGACATCACCTGCCTCGCCTTCGTCTGCACTGCTGCCGTGAGCTTCGCCGTGGCGTGTTGCTGCTGCTGCTGCTGCTGCTGCGGCCCTTGGGGTTGACCAACGCTGCTGCTGCGTGCTGCTGCTGCTGCTGCTGCTGCTGCTGCTGCTGCTGCTTCTCCGGCGGCCGCGCTTAGGCTGACCAACGCCTCCTCCGCGGTGCGACCCATGGAGACCCTGCCCAGACCACCGCGGGCACTGGGGCGACGGGCCAAACTACCGTCCCAGAGCGGCTGGCCACCCTCGCCAACATCTTCGAGGTGGAGGCTTGCGAACCGATTTCCTCGTCGCCGAGGCTGACGGCGTGCGCGGCCTAGGTGGGAGCGTGACCTCACGCAGGAGGGGATCCACTCGCATCCCAGCCCGCCCGCCGACCAGCGCGTCTTCTGGGCCTCGCTGCGCGCCACAGTCGACGCGCACGAGCCTCGCCTGAAGTGCAGCCCAGCCCAGAGCTGCAGGAGATCAGGCGGGACTTGGACGCACGACGCACGCATCCGCCACCTCCCATCGGGGGCCACCCTGCTCCCCAGGACCACCTGGCGAGGATTCGCTCTCTCGTGGACCCGCGGGCGGCTGGTGCCGACGAGGCTCAATGGCGCAGCCAGCAGGCAGAGACCCTGGATGAGGCCCGGCGGGACCTTGCGGAACGCGTCTTGTACATGGAGATCTTGTAGGAGGAGAGGCCTTTCATCCCCACGCCGTTGTCGGGCAGTTGCTGCGATGAAGAGCAGGAGATCTCTGAGGGTGTGCAGTGAGGGGGATTGAGGGGGCGGCGGGGGAGGAGGAGAAGACGACGTCGATGAGCTGTGGGAAGAGGGTGAGGAGAGGCCGCGTCGTGGGCTGGGAGTTGGAGGAAGAGTGGCGAGTGACGAGCACTGTCGGAGTAGAGGCGTCGCCAACGACATTCTGGCGCGACGGGAGGCGAATGGGGACTCTTGGCAGCGGGATGCGCGCTTCGACGTTGCCCCCGCTACCCCGCCGCAGAATGCAGCGGCGCCCCAGGCGGGAGGGGGGGAGGAGGTGGAGGAGCCGGAGGCGCTGCTGGAGGAGCTGCCGGGGGTCATCCAGCTGAGGCGGTGGTCGCCGGATCACGGGGCGTCCACGGAGGAGCACTTGGAGGAGGTGCCGCTGGCGCCCGCTGATCCTGAAGTGCAGGTTGCGCTGCACAAGTGTGCGATGGTCACGGCTTCCTAGAGCAGAACTTGTATAAACTGGGAGACCCTCGAAATCTTCTCGCGCAATGGTGACAGGTTTGCGTGGCTGGGGCAGTAGCTCTGCCTCTGTTTCTCTCTTTTCAGACCCAGCATTTTCACTGGCCCCTCGACCTCCCCCACACGTCGGAGGTCGTGGGCCCCAGGCTGGGACGCACGCGCGTCCGTCAGTATCGAGGCCACCACGAGAGGTGGGGCTCTCGGACACTGCATCACGCAGGGACATCGCTCCGACGTACAGTATATGCTACAAGCTACAAGGTTTGAAGGCTAGCTATGCGTGCTCAAACATCGGCGCCAATGATGTGAAAGAAAAGAAAAGAAGAAATAAAGACCCCAGGGCCCGCCCCAAGCCTCACGCGCAGCACTCTCGGGGCCAGATCCCCAGCCTCAATGGCAGCCAGAAGGACCCGACACCAGGAAGTGTCAGGACTTCCTCACCTTTGGCGTTACTGCCGCCGGAAAGAGCCCGTGCCTTGATGTCTAGGACGTCCTCTACCCTCAAGACGCAGAGCACCGATAAGTCTTTTTGCAGGGTGGCTTGGTCTGCCCAAGAGGGCCATCTCTTCGCGAGAAAGGTCTTCGGAGCCTCGGTGGGCTCTGGCCCGGCAGCCCGAATATTGCCAAGAGTTCCACAAACTCGCCGCTACAGCGGGTGGGATCTGGAGCCTCCGTGGGCTCTGGCCCTCCAACCCGCATGTTGCCAGAATTTCAACAAATTCGCCGCTACAGCGGGCGGGAGCCCTCATTCAGATGTGAAGGTCTTGCTCGGATGTTCTGCAACTGCATCCTTGCAGCGCGTCTACTTCCGAGCGCCCAATCCTTTAAGGCCGATGGGCGCGGGTCCAGGAATTTGTTACCCGAGGACTTCTCTCTCGACTACTCGAGAGCAGCTCCGCGGCATTAGACGCGGACCGTCCGTCCCCGGCATATCCTGTCGGACCTGCAGGTTCCAGGATTTCCTCAGATTTCTCTGAGGCGCGCACCGTAGGGCGAACATGGTTCCGGGCTTCCACTGGACGCCACGCAGTTCCCGCAGGGGCTGCAGTCCCGAAGGAGCCACCTCGCGCCCGCCACCCGCACACCTTTCTCCCTTTCCTCGGGTTAGCCCGATGAGGACTCCCCAGCGCCTCCGGCGCTGCTGGAGTCCCCCAGATACTCCAGCCCGAAAGCCGCGGGTTTCTTTGTGCTCACGGCATTTGGTTCTGGAGGAGGAGGGAGGAGGGAAGGTGGAGCGGCGCGGTGTGGATGCGAAGGAGGGGGAAGTCGCGCGCGCGGGTCCCTTGCTGCCCCCCCCTTCTCTTTCGCGCTGCTCCCCCATTCCCCCTTCCCTCAGCGCCGTGCTGCCGCCCCCTCCTCTTCCCTGTTCGCCCCGCACCCCCTCCCCGCCTGCTGCTGCGCCCCCTCCGCCCCGCCCTTTAGGACGGCCCCAGGCAGGGGAGAGAGGAGAGAAGAGGGGAGAGGCGGGGGGGTGACAGCGGGACAGAGGGAGAGAAGGAGAGGCGATCGGGGGGGAGAGGGGTGGGAGATGGGGAGAGGGGGAGAGGGTGAGAGGAGGAGGGGGGAGGAGGGGAGAAGGAGAGAGGGGGGAGAAGGGGAACGCGGGAGAGGGAGCCAGAGGGAGGGAGAAGGAGTGGGGGGGAGGGAGAGGGGGAGAGGCGGGGAGAGAGAAGGAAAGGACGAAAGGGGGCGAGGAGGCGAGGGGGAGAGGGGAGAGGGAGAGAGAAGGAGAGAAAGAGAGAGGGCAAGCTAGGTGCGCTCGCGTCTCATCTGACATCCTATCCCTCCCTCCCAGCCCTTCTCGTAACAGCAGCAACAGGAACCTGAGTGGAATGACTGGGAGGAACAGGAGGACCAGGGGAAGAAATGAGGGGGGCGCAATGAAGTTAAACTCGGGTCCTGAAAAGTGGCCCGCGCTGGGGCGAGTGCACCACTACGAACGACGGGGGCAAAGCGCCGATCCGAAAATGATGAGGCCAACGCTGCAGCGGGAGCACCAATTCGAAACACCGCAAACAATCGGATTGCAACCAACCAAATGGAAAACCAATCTGTGAAATCCAGTGTAAGAACAGCACGCGGAGGGGCGCGGGAAATCGTCTGGACAATTTCAGGGGAGAGGGAGAGTAGTCCTCATATTGTTTAGTTGCACAACGGGAGAAGGAGGGACAACGGGGAAAAGAGGAGAGAGAAAGGGGGAGGGGATGTGGGGAAAGGAAAGGGGGAGGAGGGAGAGGAGAAGAGGAATAGAGGAGAGAGGGAGAGACGGAGAGGAGAGTGGGAGAGGGGAAGGGGTGGAGAGGGGGAGAGGTGGGAAGGGGGAGAGGGGGGGGCCCTCCCAGCTACAGCCGCAGCCGCGGTCGCTGCGGCCGCGGCTGGAAGGGGAAAGCCACCACGAACAAATCGCGACATATTCCATCTCTCAGCCGCGGCCGAAGCCGCCGCCGCGGCCGCGGATGGAAGAGGGGAACGACCGCGAAACAAATCGCCATAGTTCCCCCCTCCCAGCCGCAGCAGCGGTTGCGGCGGCAGCAGCGGCCGCGCCTGCGGCTGGAAGAGGAATATCACCGCGAACAAATCGCGATTGCTCCCCCCTTCTAGCCGCAGCAGCAGCCGCGGCCGTTGCCAGAGCTGGAAGGGGAAAACAACCGCGGAAACATTGCGATAGCCTTCCCTTCCCATCCGCAACCGCAGAGTCGGCCGCAGCAACGGCCGCGGCACGAATGAGGAACCCACAACGAACAACATCGCTTTAGTTCCCCCCTCCCAGTCGCAACCGCAGCCGCGGCTGCAGAAGCGGCCGCGGCCGCGGCTGGATGAGGAAAATCACCGCGACAAAATTTCGCGACAGGTCCCCCCATGCAGCCGCAGCCGCGGCCGCAGCAGCGGCCGCAGCAGAGGCTGGAACGGGGGAAACCACAGCGAACAAATCGCGGTAGTTTCTCCCTCCCAGCCGCGACCGCAGCAGCGGCCGCGGCCGCAGTTGGCAGCGGGGAGTTGCAGCGAGCACATTGCGAGAGTGCCCCCCTCCCAGAGGCAGCCGCAGCAGCGGCCGCGGCCGCGGCTGGACGGGGAAAGCCGCCTGGACAAACATCGTGCTGGTTTCTCCGTGCGCCAAGCCGCAGCCGCAGAAGCGGCCGCGGCCGCGGCTGGAAGAGGGAAGCGACCGCGAACAAATTGCTTAGTTCTCCCCTCCCAGCCGCAGGCGCGGCCACGGCACCAGCTGGACAGGGAAAACCACCGCGACACACATTCGCGACACATCCCCCCCTCCCAGCCACAGCCGCAGCCGCGACGGCAGCAGCGGCAGAGCAAACCACCGCGAACAAATCGCGATTGTTCCCCTCTTCCCAGCCGCAGCGGCGGCCGAGGCCGCGGTTCCCCCTTCCAGCCGCAGCCGCGGCCAGAGGAGGAACACCACCGGGGAAAAACGAGCTCACGCCCAAGCCCGAGCTCGAGCCAGGATCGGCCCTGAGCCCCAGCCCGAGCCCGATCCCGAGCTTGAGCCCGAACCCGAGCCCGCTCCCGAGCCCGAGCTCGACCCCGAGCCCAAGCCCATGCCCAGGCCCGAGCGCGCGAGCCTGGGCCTCGGCCCGAGCTCGAACCCAGGAGTCCGAGCCCGAGCCCAGGCCCGAGCCCGAGCCCAGACCCTGACCAGGGCCCTGGCCAGGGCCCGAGCCCGAGCCCTACCCAGGCCCGAGCTCAGGCCAGCCCGAGAGCTAAGGTCCCGCCCAGGCGCTCCAGCCTGGGCTGGGGGCCCGCCCGAGCTCGAGCCCGAGCCCGATCCCGGGCCCGAGCCGAACCCAAGCTCGAGCCTGGGACGGGCCCTAAACCCGAGCCCGAGCAAAGGCCCGAGCCCGCGCTGGGCCTGGGCCCGAGTCCGAGCCTGAGCCGTCGCTCGTCGAGGCTGAGCACGAGCCCTGCCCGAGCCCAGTCCCGAGCCCAGCGCCCGAGACTGGCCCGTGAGCCGTCTGAGGCGGCCCGGGTCCGAGCGCGAGCCCTCGAGCATGGGCCCGGGTCCGAGCCCATGCCCATGCCACGGCCGAGGCCCACCCGTCCGAGCCTTGGCACCTGGGCCCGCACACCTGGGCCTCGCTCCCAGGCAGAGCGCACCCGGGATCTCACCCAAGCTTCCGAAGCGAGCGCCAGGCCGTGCAAGTCTTCTGCGTGCGAGCAGCAGGGAAGCTCATGGGAGAGGCTGGCAAGGAAGCTTGAGAGGATGCCTGGTAAGCTTGCGTGCTGCAGATAGCAGCTGCGCGGGAGACCAGGAAAGGTTGCGAAGGAACTGCGCAAAGGCTTGGTGCACGCGTACTGGGAACGAGTAGGGAAACGCTTCCAGGACACGCTGCAAACTCACAGGATGTGTTGCGACGATGCCTACCCGGCAGCCGTTGAGAGAATGTTGACCTACCCGTGCCTGCCGGCTTCTTCTCCAAAGCCCTTTTTAGCTCCAAGAGCTATTCGGGAATTTCTATGATGATTGCCGCCTTCTCCATGACCTCCATGGTGAGGATGGAGGATGGCCGCTTGCTCCATGACCTCCATGTGACGGCAGCCTGTTTCTTTATGATGTCTATGATGATGGCCATGATGGCCTGGACGTGGGGTCCCACGGTCTCCATGGTATCCGTGATCTTCACGATGGTGGCCGCCTGTGCCTCCAGGATTCTGTCTATGATTGATGCCGCACCTCTATGATCCTGTTCATGTTCCCCATGATGTCCGTGAGGATGGCCGCCTGCACCATGATGCTGGCTGCCTGCACCTGGATCTGCATGATCTCCATGCTGGCCGCCTGCTTCATGATGGCCGCCTGCTTTATGATGGCTGCTTGCACCGCGACGATGGTCTCCATGATGGCCACTTGCACTTGGGGATCCATGCTGTGCTCTATGATCTCCATGATGGGCTGCATGATCTCCATGATTGCCGCTTGCTCCACGATCTCCATCATGGCCGCCTGCTCCAGGATCTCCATGATGGCCGCCTCCAGCACGATGGCTGCCTTGAGCTCCGCCTCCGCCAGAGAGGACGACGGGCATGACCGCCACGAGCTCGTCCGCGCGGACGTTGCGTTTACTCTAAAGTTGTGTGCGGCGTCCGCATCCATGGCGCGAAGGCGCGCGGAGCGACAAAGCTATACAAAGCGAGGAGCGCCGCACGCGCTCAGGTAAGCTCGTAACGTCGACGCTCCAGCTTGAACAACTATCACTCACCAGGCCAGTGGTGACGGATGCTGGTGACCATGACGACACCGAGGGCCACAGATGGTGTCGTGAATCCGTTGTTCAATTGAATACAAGTGCGCCCAAGAGGGAGTGGCAAGATGGCCCAAGAAGGCTTCATAATGAAGTGTCACGGGCTCGGAAGCCGCGCGAGGGGCATCTTGGGGCCAGATTGCCACCGCGTTGGGGCCCTATTGGGCCATTTGGAAGCCACAAGGGAGCCCACACGCACGTATCTCGGCGGCAGTTGGGAGATCGTGGTGGGGTCATATTGGGGTACGCCTCGTGAACTCCGCGGCGACATGATGGGCCATGGAGCAATCTCGGGGAGGTTGGGTTCCCACCAAGGGGGCCTGAGGCAGCTCCAGGAGAATCCCAGGGTGGGCCCAAGACTAGGAACTCGAGCGAACCAAACACGAACATGTGGCAGGGCAGCGCAGCCTCATTCCCCCACGGCGCTTCCACGCGCTCAACCGACGTTGCTCTAAACCACGCGGCGCGTTGCGGTCGCGTAGCCATTGCGGCACGAGCGCGACGATAAGAGCGGGCATCGCATTATTTAGTTGCGGCGTATCGTTGTCAATAGGGGTCTGTTGCGCGAAGGAAAACGCGGCCAGTCGCGGTGATTGCGGTAATGGCGGTGTTCGAGCATTTCGTTTGCTTCAGACAGTAACGACACCACACCAGTGATAGTAGTTCCATGCACCGTTCGTTGCGCAGTCGTGCTGGACGGTGGCCACTTGCCGAGGCCTTTGACATGTCGTTAGTTTCGCGCTTGCGCCAAAGACGCCTCGTGCTCCTGTTGAGCGCGGTGCCGCTCCCGACCCAAAAGTGGAGTGTAGCTGAGCGGGACGCTGGCACCCCCGTCGGCTGGACCCGCGCATCCGCACCGGTGTGTGTGTGTGTGTGTCTCTCTCTCTCTCTCTCTTTTTGTTCTCTCTCTCTCTCTCTCTCTATATATATATATGTGTGTACCCCTTTCTCTCGCTCTCTCTCTCTCTCTCCAGTTGCTGTGCATATTTCTCTCTCCTACCCTCTTATATCTTTCGCCTATTTGCATTCACAGGATACCATGGATCGTATGAAAATCAGCCCGCTCCCCCTGTTGCCCTGCCGATTTTCACAGCTGCAATCCTGCGCGCGCGGCGTGTCGCAGTCTGGGCGTGTCGTGCTCCCTTCGGGGGCGGCCAAGAGAGTGGTGATGACTACAGGGGGAGGGGTATCATGCCATGACATGTCTCCAGATGTTATTTCAATACGTGCTCTGGTCCCCCCCCTTGTTCCGCACACATGCGGCGTCCAGCCATGAATTGCGAGCCCCCCTTTTGAACGCCCCCCCCTCGGATGCCGCCGATGCCTCCTCCCCATGGCGCCCGCCGTTTGAGCTCGTCTCGGTCCAACTGGTCACCTACTCGCCCAATCGGCCCCGCGCTCGGGCTGCCAGGCCCAGCAGGCCGCCGCGGAGAAGCTCGCGGCCGATAAGCTCCGCATCGAGGACCCGCGTCGTCCTCCCCCTCCCCCTTCGACCTCCTTCCCCCCCCCGCCTCCGATCTGCAAGTTGGCTTGCGAAACTCATGTGCGTGCGGCATTTACCCACCAGTCCCAGGATGAGGATACATCGTTCTGAGAGCGTGCCAGAACGTTTTGAAACGGCCGCGTCGCCCTAGAGATCCATTGGACCCGCTGGATCTTGAAGATTTCCGTGTTATCCCTATCCGATCATATTTCATAATATCATCGTCGTAGTTAATCCAGGATGCTTGCTACGAGGAGTGGGATCAGCGGTAATGGATCTCGAAGTATGGACAGATTTAGAAGCGTCGTACGCGTCCCACAAAAGACGAGGACGACTGACAGTGGCACAGCCGCGAGGCACTGATTGAATCGGCGAGGATCTGCTCTTTACTTTTCGAGTGATGATGGCGCCCCCGTCCCACCGCCTAGCCTTGCGTAGGGTCGCCCTGGGGATGACAAGGGCTCATTCTCTCCTCTCAGGCCTTTGGGTGCTCTGATTCTTATCGCACGGGGTCCACCCCAGAGCTGAAGGGGATGGTGTTGCAGGCCGAAACGGACTCCCGTGTGGTTTCTGGGTGTTCGGTATGACTGCTGGGCCGGATGGTGCGTGAGGGAATTAAGCGGACCTTGGAGGTCACCGTCCGAGAAGGGGCTCGAGGTGCCCCAGAAATGAGGACCCATTTGCAGAGTCCGCCAGTGTCTCGACCAGTCGGCTGCGGTGCGATCATGGGGGGGAATAGTATTTCGTTGCAGGCAGCATGTGGTGGCCGAGGCTGCGGTGCCATGGGTATGAGCAGCGCCTCGCGGCGTTGAGGGAGCGGGTGTGGCCCCGTCAGGCCTAAGCCGAGAAGGCCTAGTGTTTCTGGGGCTGGCGCCTCACTGCTGGTGGGCGCATCCCCACCCAGTTGTGATTCGACAACCTTTTTCCTGTTCGAACCTAGCCTAACCAAACCTCCGAGGAAAAGTAGCACGCCATACGCATAGAGTTTCTGAGGTCCGTGCTGATTTCTCGAGTCGGCGTTGGATCCCTCCCTCTGGCGGCCCCACTGGCGCCGCCCGTGGCGCGCCCTGCGCGCCAAGGCGGGGGGGGGGGCAGCGCCGACCAGAGGAGACCGCGCGGACCTCCGAGAGTGCAGGCTTAAGTAGTTTTTGTTTTTCCCGTGCCCAGCTCGGTTTCATTCGATTTCAATTTCGACGTCCCAGCGAAAGTGTCGGCTCATGTGCTGTCTAGAGTGAGAGCCTCCGGCACCGCCCCCCCGCGAGGAGGAGGCCCGCCGACGTGCAGAGGAGCCCGGCCCCGCGCGGGCGGCTCCGGGATGATTCGGGGGGCGCCTCTCCATCTGGGCGGCTTTGCCCGTCTCGCGACGCGAACAAAACATGAGACGGATTTTTATTGGACGACTGCCGCGGGTCCCGGATTCTTGCAGCCAGGGAGCGACAAAATCACGACGGGCGGCTTTTGGCCGTGGTCGGCCTCCATGGCCCTCTCTGGACCCCGAGGCCATCAGGGAACGATTGGGATTGCGAGGTTTCTTGCGGCGGACGAGGTTCGTCTCTGGCCGACGGCCGCCGTCGCCGAGCAGCGTTGCGTTGCGAGCTCCTGGAAGATCAAGAATGCGTTCTCTTGAGGAGGGCTTCGGCGCGCACCCCCCGCCCCCCATCAGAGGGGGGGCGCATGTACTTCCCTTATGCCCGCCCCCCGTAGAATTATGCGCCCTCATTTGGGGCCCAGGCACCCCCTCCCCCCTTTCTGATTTGTTTCTTGTCTGTGTTGGCGGGGGGCGGGCGTGGGAGTTCTCTAGCTTGGATTCTTGGTCGAGGCGTGCGTTCTGTTATTTGTGTTGGAGCATCGTTTGATTCTGTATTGGTATCTTCAGCACCCCTCCCATGTAGCGGCAACGTGTGTGGGGGCGGGTACGGACAGAGAGACGAACAGGAAGAATGTATGTACAGACGTATAGCCGGGCGGGCGGCCGGAGGCGCGGACGGACGGACACACGGACAGCGTCCAAAAGACAGACAGCGTCCAAAACCCGAATAGCGGGGGTGAGAGATGGAGCGGCAAACAGACAAACGGACAGACCGTCAGACAGACACAGACGGACAGACAGACGCACAGGCAGCCAAACAGACAGACAGACAAACAGCGTTCCTGTCGTTCTCAGGTCCTCTCCCCCGCGTCGGAAGACGTGGTGCTACAGCTTGCCTTTTTCAATGATGTCGCCTTTTGTTCAGCAGCGCCACTGCTGTGGTCTGTCAGTCTCGTTGAGCACCACAAGTACTCCGCGGCTGAGCGCGTGCATCAGGAGCTCGAGTACCACATGAGTCATTACGGGCGGTTCGCGCACAATCTCTGTGGTGCACTCGTTGAAGCAGAGGACGCCTCCGCTGCAGGCCTGCAGCAAACAAGCCGGTGACGTGGTGATGATGATGATGATGATGAAGCAGAGCTACTTGCACGCGGGATTGCAGACTTTCTTCCGAGTGGGAGGAGGAACACAGCACCGACCCATCTCTCATGGCCCTCCTCCCTCTCTTTTTTTGATTGTGAAAACCGAGGAAGGAGGGGGGGGAGGATTGCCAAGAAAGCTGGATCTGTTCTGTTTTCCTTCTGCCGCAGGCGCATGCTGCGCGGTGAAGACTTGGTGGAGGACGCGTGGCCCTTGCTGTGTGAGCTAGGCACTGGTGGGCCCCTCTGCAGTCTGGTGGACATCAGCGATGCTGCGAGTGCTCCGGTCGACAGCGTCCACCTCGCAGTCGCATCCAGATCGTTCGGTCAGCTGTCAGCAGTCCGTGGCATCGAGGCGTGCCTCTTCGCCTTTGCACCGTGCGTACGCTACGAGCAAGGTTTCTTCGAGGTGTTTGATGCTCTGGGCGCCCGTTTCACGCCATCCCCAAACGATGACGTTGCCATGACTGCGCGCCTGAAGGAGGAGGGCGAACAGTTGGAGGGGCACCAGTGTCACTTCACAAGGACACGGGGCCTTCTGTTTTTTTCCAGAGCTCGCCCTCCGCCCAGCGGTTCGTTCTCTTAGATGTTTTTCCCGCGCCCTCCCCCCCCTCCATGTAGATCATTGAAGATGCTTCCCTCGTGTCACTGTGTCCATGGGCGACGATCTAAATGCATCGGTCTGAGCGTGCTAGAGATCGATTGTCGCGCGTGCTCCAGAGCTCTACGAGGTCCCCGGCGGTGGCCAGGTTGACGGTTTACCGCCGGCGCCCAGACGAAAATCTAGCGGCATTCTTGTCCAGAGTCCTGGGGCCAGCTGCAGCTGGAGTAGGTGCGCTCATGCTGACGCCAGGGCGCACCCATATAGTACAAACGGGGGCATTGCACCTCGCGAAGAGGGCGATGAGGGGAGGGGCGAAACATGAGAAGGATGAGCACAAGGTATCCATTTCCAATTTGCAGGCTTATCATTTTTGGCAGATGGCCCCCGTCGAACTTGAACTGAAAACTAGGGGGCTGAGGTGGTATCAAAGGTGGGTGAGCAGTCCCAATTCACGCGTTGTCGAATGGGGATCACGCTCGGGCAGCACGCGGGCGGAGCTCGCCAATGATGCGCAGATTGTGGGCGAGGGCGCCCGACTCAGTGAAGCAAGTCGTGTTTGGGCTCGCACATTTGTGGAGGACGTTGCGTCCTTCGCAGAGTTCGGGGGCGACAATTATAGCGTGGTGCGGCAGTTTGATGGGCGGCCTCTTCGCCTCTTCTCTGACCCAGAGCCGATCGAATGGTTCGCGCTCTTCGACGCAAAAATGATCCGAGCAGCATTTCTGCCCATCGGGGCCCCTCCACCCTCCAGGGCCTCACTTCCCGAGGTACCAGCGCTCCCAGAGGCCCAACCTGAAGACGGAGAACATGGGCGCGCGGCCCCTGGCTGCCCCAGAAGGTTCCACGGCAGACGACCGGCGCGCGTTCTTCGACATCATCATTTTGGCTTGAAACCTACTCTAGGAACCGCAGTTGTGAACGATTAACATTCCGCGTGCAACTGCGCATTTGAATCCGGAAACTCAGCGTGTAAGCATGTGGTTGATTGGCTGCAACGTGGCACATGCATGTTAAATCGCAGCACGACGCTCATAACCATTACTCACTGGGCCTCGGACAGTCCGCTATGCGAGGCCCAGGCTGTTGATCCACATCAACTCCCACCATCTCCGCCCGCACTTCGCGCGCCTCCAGCTGCTGCTTGACGGCGACAACCATGTCCGGCCCATCGCGGTCGCTCTGAAAGCTTCGGCCGACCCGAGGGGCAGGGGGCGACGGGCAGAGGGCCCGCGTCGTGGGGGCGGGCATGGGGCAGGCGCGCCAGCGGGAGCTCAAGGTCAAAGAGGGAGGCATCGCGGCAGCTCTGCTCGCAATCCGGCGCGGGCTTCCTCCCGCCAGCGCAAGAGATCTCGTGGAAATCACGGGCGCCACCTTCACTTGTTTCCCTGTTCTCGCGACGGCGCCCTTCGTCGCGGTCGCGCAGGCAGCGGGCCAGGACCACGCGGCGGATTACAATGCGCAGGGGGAGCAGCGCGACAATTGGCCACCGTGGCCCCGCATCTTCGCGGCGTTGGCGCAGCGCTTCATGGGCACCATGGCGGCCGCGACTCAAGGCGCGGAGGCGCAAGCACTGGCAGTGCGCAAGCACTGCTGCTCGCAGACGATCAGGGAGGACAAGGCGGAGACGCTGAGGGCCCTGGCCGAACATGTCCGCCACTGTCGGATTCGAACATGCTGGCTCGGGGCGAGAGGGCGGGCGAGGAGCTGGTGGGCCCATGTATGCAGAGCCAAGTGGTGACATTGGACCGTCGGGCGATGGCAGTGCACGCGACCCTCCAGGCATGCACCAGGAAGGACGGAGGTAACGTTAAAGCAGGAGCTGCCCCCATGGGGGACCTTGGACGAGACGCAGAGCGCCTTCTCCGGACGCTCGGAATGGCCCAGACGAGATTCAGAAGCACCTGGATGATTGAGATCTTGTGATGCGAGTGGTTCCTCACAGGTTTCTGGGGCGATGCAGGTTTCTAGTTCTCGTGGAGAGTGCCCAACTCCACGAGCCAGCGCGACGCCCCGTGCACGCAGCTCGGCCAGCGCTGGGACTTCTGATGCCAGGCCGCCTTCGTCTAGGCTAAGACAGCCTGCTCGTCTCTTGCCGATTCTGAACTCAGTTCGGATGTTGGGCCTGGCCCTGAGAGGCCACCTCGGGCACTCCCAGCTTGAGTTTCTCCAGAGAAGTCCGAGGGTCCCATTTTACAGTACCTGCCGGGCGAAATCACCTTGGAGGTCTATTATATTGCGCCCCTTGTTTGTCAAATGACGCATGTCTAGGCTCTTCAGAAAGCCGCGCAGGTCAGGGCGGTATCCGTTGATCTTGTTTCTTCCTCGTTCGTTGCTGATGCGCGTGCCTCGAGTGCGCTGCTCGCCCCCGTCCTCCACCACCGAGCCTTTACAGCCCGAATCCGATCAGGTTGAGTTTCGCACGTAACGCCACGGCCCCCTCCGCTGCCTGCTGCTCCTCCCCCGCCTCTTCCCTCCCTTACGCGGCTTTTGCTGCTCCCTGCTCTCTTCCTTCTCGTGGCCTCGCGTGTGTGTGTGTGTGTGTGTGTGTGTGTGTGTGTGTGTGTGTGTGTGTGTGTGTGTGTGTGCGTGCGTGCGTGCGTGCGTGCGTGCGTGCGTGCGTGCGTGCGTGCGTGCGTGCGTGCGTGCGTGCGTGCGTGCGTGCGTGCGTGCGTGCGTGCGTGCGTGCGTGCGCGTGCGTGCGTGCGTGCGTGCGTGCGTGCGTGCGTGCGTGCGTGCGTGCGTGCGTGCGTGCGTGCGTGCGTGCGTGCGTGCGTGCGTGCGTGCGTGCGTGCGTGCGTGCGTGCGTGCGTGCGTGCGTGCGTGCGTGCGTGCGTGCGTGCGTGCGTGCGTGCGTGCGTGCGTGCGTGCGTGCGTGCGTGCGTGCGTGCGTGCGTGCGTGCGTGCGTGCGTGCGTGCGTGCGTGCGTGCGTGCGTGCATGCGCGCGTGCGTGCGTGCGCGCGCATGTGTGTGTGTGTTCGCGATGGCGGCGTCTTGTTTCTTCTCGCCCGTTGTTTCCCTTCGTGCCCTTGTCGTGCCGTTGCTGGGCTGTGGCCGAGGATTTAATTGGGGGGGACTTCCGACTCTCTTCCCTTCCCCTAGCGAGTCTGCCGCTAGAGGATGGTGCCCTTGCAGGCCGTCATGGGCCCTTCCAAATCAGACGGTCTTGCTCAGGGCCAGAGGTCTTTCCTCAACGACGTTGCCAGCTATAGCCCCGTGGCATCCGAAGATCCTTGTGCATTTCCTCGGTCAGTTTGCAACGAATAGCAATCACGAGAGACAAGTCAGGATCGTAAGCGTTCCAGTCCAGTCCTCCTCTTCCTCCTCCTCCTCCTTCCCCTCCTCCTCCTCCTCCTCCCTTCTTCCTCTTCCTCCCCGTCCTCCCTTTCCCGCTCAGCACAACCCCCGTCGGGCCCCCGCGCTGGCCGAGGAACTGGCCCGCAAGCGTGCGGAGGACGAGCAGCGCAAGCGCGAGGCCGATCGGGCGGGGCACGATCACGATCTGTGGGCTGCGCGCCGCGGGGGTGGGCAGAGTCGGAGCGCGCCAGGCCGTACTTGCGGCAGGGTCGCGTCGTGTCGACGCGGCCGCGGTCTTGCCGCGGGCGTTCTAAGTTGAAATCCGCCAGTGGGCCCAGGATCGCCCGACGCGGAACGATCTGGCGATCGAAGTGCCGCCGATCGTGCAAGGTTGGGCGATCCGCGCGGTGTCAAAAATCAGCACCTTCGGTCGTCACGCCACGAGCCTGCCGCTCCCCAGAGTTCGCGCGCCAAGGCCAGGAGAGTGGCGCCCAGCGCCAACCCAGTATCAATCTGGGCGGCCCCCTGGAGGGTGGTGTTGATGCCGTTTTGGAGTCGTTGAGCAGGTTGGGGGCGCGTACAGGGCCCCGCGGGAGCAGTCCTGAAACACCGGTTCTGTGGCCTGTTCCTCCGGCCGCGTGCCCGGAGCTGCACAGATGTGGCCTTGATGTGACGTCGTAAGGGGACCGCGAACTTGACTTCGCCATCCTGGGGGCTGCCAAGTGAACGCAGAAAGAGAATGGGGTCGATTGTGCCGACGTTGGCGCGTAAGCTGCCCGCGCAAGGTCGCGCGTAAGCGCCCTCGCTTCCACTGTGGCGTGCCACGCTGGCGACCCGCGTAAGCCGCGGCGTAAGGTCGCTACGTCATCTCGCATAAATATTGTTTCCGTTCGTCGCTCAGGTGTGCATTTGTCACCACTTTCGGGAGCTCTTGGAGGTCCAGCGGAGCGTCGTCGTTAATATACCCATCGACCTCGCCGCCCTAGGTGCTGCCAGCTGCGGAACCTTTGCAAATTTCGTGGTCTCTGAGGAGTTCCAGCGGGGCGACGTCTTACGTGAATCCAGATTGGACCTTTCCTCCCTGGGGATTGCCAATTGCGCTCGTTGTGGCGCGATTGTACTATTGTTTTCGCCCAGTTTTCGGGTCTCGGGGCACTCACGGATTGATCTGGCTCGGGAAATACCGCAGAAGGATCATGGTGGAGGGTTTCGGCCGACTTCGTTTTCTCCGCACGGTGTGTATTTTTCACGACGTGCGTGGGATCTCGGGTTGACGCCCACCTCGAGAAAGTAAGGATTTTGATGTATCCTTCGTGTTGACCTTGCTCCACTTCGGTGCCGATTCGCGGGAGCTTCTGAGCTGAAGCCTGTATTGGCGCATTCTCAATGCTGCCATCCAGATGCGCAAGATGCGCCTCTCAACTAAGTCGGCGTCAAGGGCGCGCGGACCAGCGCGCCTCGCCCCTCTTCCTCATCCTCCTTCCCTCGCCATGGAGGAAGCGGGTTCTCAGGGACACGGTTTCCGGACCCCAGGGCTTCTCCCACGACCAGCTCAGCGTCCTGAGCCTTTGGGGCGGGGGGGGGTCCGGGGTCCAGGCCCCAGCGCTCGAAGACGGCGAGCAGGCATCCGGGACCCGTCCCTTCCAGGACTTCAGGCCTCCCCAAGGGGGCCGCCTGCCCAGGTTGGCGGCCTCCCCAATGCTCTGCCAGGTCGGGCGGCAGGCAGCCGCATTCGGGGCAGAGGATCGCGCTGCATCGCCGACGCACCGTTCTTCTCCATCTGGATCCTCCATCCCCATTTGGGAGGCCTCCTTAAGAACCCGTTCCATTTCGGCATACCCCTCACACGTTTCGTGGCCCCCCAGGGAGCTCCACCGAAGGATTCAGTGGCTGCGTTCGCATGCGCTTACCGCGCCCATTTCGGTACATTCCTCGCACGCTTCGTGGCTCCATAGAGAGCTCCACCGAAGACGATACTCACAACTGCATGACTCACAACTGCATATGATTGGGTCCTTCGCCAGGCTATTTGTTTGTCCTGCGCGGCCAGAGACAAGTGGCAGAGTGCGATTGGCGATTGGTAAATGGCCGCAACGTTGGAATTCCCATACCGTATCGGAGAGGCCTCGCGGTCCGTTGTGCCGATCTTGCAGGGGGATCAGGGGGCCGAGAAGACCGTTAGGGAGCCGATGAGCGCACGAAAACAGGCCGACGATTATCCCAGAGTGGTTTGAAACAACATATCGAGCTTTGACGCAAGATAAGGCACCGCGCCACCTCCATATAGTGGCTTTCGGCCCGTCCCGCCTCCACGCGTGGGTCGCATTTACAAGGCGTTCGCAGCATGACACGATCAGCATGCTATCTGCGCCTGTCCAAGGCTGGCCGCACCCTCGCCTATCGCTAGTTGGCGTGCAATGGTGAGTCTTTTCGGCAGCCGAGGTCCCCGCAGGTCGGGCGACGTTCCTTGGCGGCGGGATCGCTCGGGCCATCCGAGCAGAGCATGTCCAGCGCCTCGTTGGGCCCGCCGCCGTTCGATGGCCTGTCCAGGATCCCTTCGTTCAGGGTGCAAGTCCTGAATCCCCACCAGCCCGTTCAGAAACGTTCCCCAGAGAGGCGTCAGGAAAAGATGCGAAGAGGCAGATATAGTGAAACAAAGCGGGCACCCAGGATGAACAGGAAGATCTCTAGCAGCAAGGGGGTGGCTTGCGATAGCCTCTTCTGGCCATCCCTGGGGCCCGCGGGGGGGCGAGGGAAGGAGGAGGAGGAGGAGGAGGAGGAGGAGGAGGAGGAGGAGGAGGAGGAGGAGGATGGGGGGGGAGGAGGAGGAGGAGGAGGAGGAGGAGGAGGAGGAGGAGGAGGAGGAGGAGGAGGAGGAGGAGGGGAAGGAGGAGGAGGAGGGAGGAGGGAGGAGGAGGAGGAGGAGGAGGAGGACAGGAGGACAGGGACAGGAGGACAGGAGGACAGGAGGACAGGAGGAGGAGGACTGGAGGAGCAAGAGGACTGGAAGAGGCAACCCGCCTCTTGTGGCCCTCGTGGAACGCTCTTGGGTGTTAGTGGGCGCTCTTGGGGCCGTCTTGGGGCCCTATTGGGGCCTTCTTAGGGCTGCCTTGGGAGCCCTGGAGGGCCCCTTCAGGCCATGGCAGAAGCTATCGATCAAAGGAGGGGAGGTCCCAATGTTAGTCCTCCTCCCTTGGGGCCATCAAAATCGGGGCCATCAAAATCGCCTCCAGGGGCCATCTTGGGCCGCTCTTGGGCGCTCCTCTGGGGCCGTCTGGGGGGCTTCCTGGGCCCGTCTTGGGCCTGTCTTGGGTCATCTTGAGGCCTCAGCAGCGCATCGGAAGCGAAAATGCGAGAAGGCACACATCATTGATTTCCTTCGGTGTGGAATGATGTGGGCTTCTTGGGGGGTCATGAGGGGGCTCTGGAAGTACTTGGAACTTTCTTGTGGCACTCGTTGGGCCTCTTGGACGTATGTCGGAACCATTTTGAACAGTCGTCTGCTATTTCGAGCTATCTTGGAGGCCATCTTGGAGCATCAGAGGCCCTCTTGGAGCCATCTTGGGCGAAAAAGGACCCTCTAAGACATCGCGGCTCGCCCCGAAAAATTAGCCTGGCGAAGGACCCAACCATATGCAACTGTGAATACCGCAAGTGTGAATATCGTTTTCGGCGGCGCTACCTCTGGGTAGTGGAGACGCATGCGAACACCCCCACTGGGGCCTTCGGTGGAGCTCCCTATGGGGCTACGAAACGCTGCCCTGGGTGGGGGAACCGCATGCAGGCAGCCCCACTGGGGCCTTCGGTGGAGCTCCCTGTGGGGCCACGAAACGCTGCCCTTGGTGGGGGAACCGCATGCGGGCACCCCCACTGGGGCCTACGGTGGAGCTCCCTCTGGGGCTACGAAACGCTGCCCTGGGTGGGGGAACCGCATGTGGGCACCCCCACTGGGGCCTTCGGTGGAGCTCCCTATGGGGCTACGAAACGCTGCCCTGGGTGGGGGAACCGCATGTGGACACCCCCACTGGGGCCTTCGGTGGAGCTCCCTATGGGGCCACGAAACGCTGCCCTGGGTGGGGGAACCGCATGTGGACACCCCCACTGGGGCCTTCGGTGGAGCTCCCTATGGGGCTACGAAACGCTGCCCTGGGTGGGGGAACCGCATGTGGACACCCCCACTGGGGCCTTCGGTGGAGCTCCCTATGGGGCCACGAAACGCTGCCCTGGGTGGGGGAACCGCATGTGGACACCCCCACTGGGGCCTTCGGTGGAGCTCCCTATGGGGCTACGAAACGCTGCCCTGGGTGGGGGAACCGCATGTGGACACCCCCACTGGGGCCTTCGGTGGAGCTCCCTATGGGGCTACGAAACGCTGCCCTGGGTGGGGGAACCGCATGTGGACACCCCCACTGGGGCCTTCGGTGGAGCTCCCTATGGGGCTACGAAACGCTGCCCTGGGTGGGGGAACCGCATGTGGACACCCCCACTGGGGCCTTCGGTGGAGCTCCCTCTGGGGCTACGAAACGCTGCCCTGGGTGGGGGAACCGCATGTGGACACCCCCACTGGGGCCTTCGGTGGAGCTCCCTATGGGGCCACGAAACGCTGCCCTGGGTGGGGGAACCGCATGTGGACACCCCCACTGGGGCCTTCGGTGGAGCTCCCTATGGGGCCACGAAACGCTGCCCTGGGTGGGGGAACCGCATGTGGACACCCCCACTGGGGCCTTCGGTGGAGCTCCCTATGGGGCTACGAAACGCTGCCCTGGGTGGGGGAACCGCATGTGAACACCCCCACTGGGGCCTTCGGTGGAGCTCCCTATGGGGCCACGAAACGCTGCCCTGGGTGGGGGAACCGCATGCGAACACCCCCACTGGGGCCTTCGGTGGAGCTCCCTATGGGGCTACGAAACGCGTGAGAGGTGTGCCGAGAGCAGAGGCAAGGAGGGGGAGGAGGGGGAGGAGGAAGGAGAGGACCGCGGGGCACCGTCTCTTCAAAACGAGGACCCAACACCACAGGATGGTTGGGAAAAATCAGGGAGGGGAGGGGGGGTATGTCTCCCTGAAGGGAAGAGGGCTTCAGAAGAGGAAAATATGAACTCGCTAGACCACTTTAGCCCAGAGGGTTGGTAGCATTGCAGGAAGGTTTAATTCAGCATCGGCGCTGGTACATCCGTGGTCGAAAACTGGGCCCGATCCAGCCGAATCTGGTTGAATCTGGTTAATTTGCCCCCTTAGTCGGTCTTAATGTTCCCGAATAATTCCGACGACATTCTATGAGTTGTCCCCTACTCCGCATCTTGTCTCCCTCATCCTTTGTCCCCGTCCTCCGCGGCCTTCTCCAGATTTCTGGTTCCTGCTCCTCGGGACAGCTCTCGAGAGCGTGTGCCAGCTCGGGGCCAGGGAGGATTGCCCCGCGCCCGTGATCCGACGTCTCGCCCGGTCTGGCGCGGGCACCGCTCAGCTCCGCGTATTAAGGAGGCTTTTGTACTGTCTTGTCGAGGTTTTCGGACGTTCCCTTCTTGGGGTTCCGTGGAAGGCCTCCTCGAGGTTGCCAGGCTTCAAGATTCTGAAAACGACGGGCCGCCTGGTTTCTTGGTTTGACCGCGGGAGGTCTCGGAGAGGGCACGAGAACGCTTCGCCAGCCGACCGCTGCGCCCGAACCGTTTCGGTGCTAGACCGCTCCGCCGGCAGACCGCTTCGCCGGCGAGCCGCTTCGCCGGCGGGCCGCTTCGCCGGGGGCCGCTTCTCCAGCGGATTGCTTCGCCAGCGGATCGCTGCACTGGCGGCCGCTTCGCGGGTGGGCCACTCTCGCTGGCGGCCCGCCGTCATCAGCCTGGTCGTCGTTGCTGTCGTCGTCGTCGCCTCCGTTGTCTTTCTCGTCGTCGTCTTCGTCGACGTCGCTGTCGCTGCCGCCGTGGTCGTATTGCGCGGTGTGGCCGTCCTCGTCGCCTTCGTCGTCTTGCGAATGATATATATATATATATATAGTCATTATCGTCATCGTCGTGCGGACCTTTACGGGCGCGTCGGGCGGGCTTGCAAGCACGCGATCCTGCGGGCCAGAACGGGCGGAGCGGGCGGGTGGAATTGGATGGCAGGCGGGTCGGGCGGACGGACCCTGACGCGTGGTTCGGGCGGGCGGCCCCTCACGAGCGGGGTGGGCGGGCGGTGCATGGAACAGGCGGGCGGAGCTGCCGGCAAGCGAGCGTATGGACCCCGACTGGCGGGTCGGGCGGTCAGACGTTCGTGATCGGGTCGGGCTGGCGGGTCGAGCGGGTAGGCGGGCTTGCCCGCACACGAGCATGCGGATCTTAGCGGGCGGGTCGGGCGGGCGGGCCCTCATGGGCGAGTCGGGCGGGGCACGAAGCGGGCGGGCAGGGCTGTGAGCAAGAGAGCGAGTGACGCTCAACGTGCGTGTCGGGAAGGTGCGCCCTGACGGGCGGGTTGGGCGGACGAGCCTTGATGAGCCTTGACGGTGCGCGGCGAGGCTGATCGGGGCGAGACGGTCTTAGGGCGACGCGGCCCGCGGATCGGGCGGTCCAGGCAAAGCGGCTTCCTGAGCCGATCCAGGAACTCTGCGCGGACCTCCGACAGTTTCTGCTTGTGCACTTGCTTTCTCCTCCAAGCGTGGCGCGACAAGCCAAGGACACCTCGGGCCAGTGCCACCCCTGGCAGCACCCGGTGTGGAGCGGCCGCGCATGCGTTGCCGAGGAGATGGAGCGACAGCGTGTCGAGGAAGAGCGGCGGCGAGAGGAGGAGCCGAGCCGCAGGGGTTCAGGGGCCACGTTAGGGCGGGAGATGGACTCAGAGGCAACTTCTAGGGTAGCAACGTTTGGAGGAGAATGGCTTTCGCGGAATCGAGGTTCGAGGTGTTCAAACGTTTCTCGGCTGTTCTCAACGATTTTCGAGCCCCAAGATGCCTTCCAGCGGCTGCGCCTCGCCGAGAGCGTTCCAGGGGTGGTCCGATCGTCCCGGACGGCCGACTGTGAGCAGAGAGATGACACGAAAACCATCGGGGGATGAGTTCAGGGGGGATGCATCGGCCCCTCTTTTGCCCAGTCACGGCCGATAGGTGGCCCATAGCCCGCCCCGCCTAGGAACGTGAGGTTTCGTTATCGGGGGCCTCGTTCCGATCTATCGGCGATATATCGCCGATTACAGGTCGATATTCCCCCCCCCCCAGGCTGGTCCCCCCCCCCCTAACGTTGCCCCTCAGGGGCGCTGTCCCCCGCGCGACCGAGGTTTGTCAAGGGAGGGGAAGCTTTATGAGCAGACTTCGGGTTGCGCACAGCCCCCCAGGCAATATTGGCTGGCCTCAACAGGCCCTCTGAGTGGTCCCCGCTGGCCTCAGCAGGCCCCCCGAGTAGCATGGGGCGGTCTCAACACCCTTGCGCCGCCTCCGGCTACACCACACCCTTAGCGCCCCAGAGCCAGGCTTACTCGGGGCGTCTTAAGGCCAGCCGTGACTACCTGGGGGGGCTGTCTGCGTACAACCCGAAGCCTTGCCAACCCCGACCCCCATAGCGTTTACAGAGCAGCCCTGCGCGTTTATTCAGCAATCCTGCTCTGGCCGATTCTCTCTCACGGTGCGTTTAATCGAGGGATTCGCTTGTAGGGGTGCTTATTAGAAGGATGGTTATTCTGCGTTCTAGTTTGCGCCGACGCAGGCGCGGACGTTCAAGGTTGAGCACCCTCTTGGTGCCCGTTCCGGGCCCTTGGACCCACGAAAGTCGGCTACATATGAAGAAAAGCAAATTTCAAATGTCATGAACATCTATTTTCGGGGCTCCGCGCGGACTTCTCAAACCGGCGCTCGGGTCCCCCTTGGCGGCCCCTCCGTCGCGGGTCCAAGGGATTTTCGCGGAGTTCCGAAACATTATGTTTGTGCAGTCGTTTCGCTCCTCTACTCTGGCGGGCCGTTCTGGGCCCTGGGTTCCAAACAAGTCGGCTGCACGCACGAGTGACCCCTCGCCGGAGTGGCTTTTCTTGCGCGGCCTTCGGGAGGTACGGGTGGTCATCAGACCCAGGCACGCGGTCCGATGCTCTCGCATCGCATGCAGCGGTTGGCAAGATGCTGGCCAAAAGACCACTCCTTGTCTTAGGGTCACTCTTGTGTGCAGCCAGAGGGAGAACGCCCCACGGCTCGAAATCGAGGTTAATGATGAGATCGCCAGCTTCTGGGGACCTCCAGGAGCGGAGATCTTGCAGGGTCGAACGGTTCACGCTGTGTCAGAGACCAGTGCCCGCGTCGGATGTACCACTTGCTCCTTCGTTTGCATGCTGCTTGCCTGCTCCCCGCATTTCATTCGTCCACTCGGAGGGGGTTGCAGAGGCGTGCGTGTTGGCTATCGGAGTAGGTTCGGTTGAGAGTAGCTGGGTCTCCAGTTGTTCGCAGGTGCAGGCCCGCAGGCTTACGGGCTCGGAGTGAACTCGCGTGTGTTGCGTGGAAAGCAGTGCGTGCACGAGAATTGTTTGTTTTGACCGTCTGGGGACCAGTTGTGTATAATTACCCATTCGACGCGCAAGGCGCAGCTGAGCACGCGCCAGAGAGGATTCAGACGTACGTGTGGATTTCTAGAGAGCGCATTCCGCGAGCGTTCGTAACAGAAGGGCTGCCTCGCGAACATTTGGGCATATTCTTTTTCGTGGCCGGGCGCGCACGCTCCTTTGAGCTCCCAACATCCCAACATGTAGGGAGGCACTTCAAGGCCGTATTACAGCTCGTTGGGAGTATCCATTCAGTCCCGTGACCGGTTTTGCGGCCATTCTTCCAACCTTCGGCCCTCGCCTTGCACCGCTTTGGTCACGCTCCGAGTGGCCAGGTGCACAGGGCTTTTGCCTCGCTCGGGCGTTGCCAGGGGAGTCCCTGGCTCCAGGTCTCCCCTCTCGGCTTCCGGAGCACCCCTCGCGAGGCCCACCGGGCTCCCGAGGCGTCAAGCTGGAGCACGAAGCTGGGGACACCCTGTGCCAGGGACGCCTCCAGCACCCCCTGATTCGCGGAGAGGAGCGTGGAAGGGCAGGGGGAAACGGACGAGCGAAGCGAGGAGAAGTGCGAAGGAGGGAGAGGAGGAGGAGGAGGAGGAGGAGGAGGAGGAGGAGGAGGAGGAGGAGGAGGAGGAGGATGAGCAGGAGGAGGGAGGAGGAGGAGGAGGAGGAGGAGGAGGAGGGGAGAGAGGAGAGGGAGTAGAGAATGAGAGGAGAGGGGAGAGGGAAGAGAGGAGAGGGGTGAGAGGAGAGGATAGAGGAGAGAGGAGTGGAGTTGGAGGAGAGAGGAGAGAGAAGAGAGGAGGACCATTAAGCCCCAACTGGCCAGTGCAATGCGCTTGCGGACGGACGCACTGCACGGCCTGTGTGAAAGTACGGCTAGGTACCGTCAACCTTGACCCTGACCCTGCCGCGGGCGTTCCTTTTGTTATCCCTCTCCCGCCCACGCTCTCTCTCTCTCTCTCTCTCCCTTGTCCGCGCTGGCCCACCTTCCCCTCGGGAGGAGGCCGAGGGCGAGGGAGGGATAGGAGCGAGGAGAGGAGGGAGAGGCCCGAAAAGCGGAACATTTGAACATCGAGATTGGCCACGGGGTTCGAAGGTTGTTTTGGGAAGTCTTTTCGGAAGGACCCTTTCCAAAAGTTAGGCCAGGTCCTTTGATTTTGAAGCCTGGCATTTGCCAGCTCAGTTCTTGACCCTGGATATGGCGTATCCTCCGCACGCCTTGCAGAAAAAGACTGGCTCCTTCTGGACAACCACAGTGGTCCACAGCCGATGTCCAATCGGTTGTTCCACAACCGATTTGACGCCACTGGATGATCTCATGCAGCGCGTTTTAGCGAGACCGGCCCTTCCGACTCTGTGGCATCGGACGCGCTCAAATCCCGTACCCGCCCACCGTAAAATTTGTGTTGTGGGTTGAGTTTGACGGGGGACAGAACACATAAGTAGGAGGAAGAGGATGAGCATGAGGAAGGAGAGAACGAGCAGGAGGAGGAGGAACACCAGCAGGAGCTCCTGGCGGCGGGAGGAGCAGGAAAACCAGTGGAAAGCGGAGGGGAGGAAGGAGCGGTCCGAGAACGACGATGACAGATTCGGGTCCAGAATTGTGGCCCGCGTTGGTGCGAGACGCCATGTTGAATTTCGGGAGCAAAGCGGCATCGATCCTAAAACGAAGCCAACCATGCAGCGGGAGCACCGTTTTGAATCACCAGAAGCGTTCCGATTGCAGCAGAAATTGAATACCCGAGTTATCGGTAAGGGCTTCGCCCCCTGCCGCCGGCCCCCTCTCTCGGAGAATGGGCCATGGAAGAGCGAAGTCATGAGGCTTTGGCTTTGCCGTGAAGCAGTGTCGGGACCTAATTGTTTTTCGACCCTGACCCTGCTGATCTGCGTGAGGGGTGCCGCCGAATTTCAGACATGTGGCAAATCCTTTTTGTTTTTGGACCCTGACCCGACGGATCTGCGTGAGGGGTGCCACCAAATTCCGGACATGTGGCAAATCCCATATGTTTTTGGACCCTGACCCCGCCGATCTGCGTGAGGGGTGCCACCGAATTTCAGAAATGTCGCAAATCCTTGAAGCGCTTGTCGGGCCGCTGCAGAAGCGCTCCCGCGCGCCAGCTCGCACGGAATGCTTGTCGGGCCGCTCCGGAAGCGCCCCCGCTCGTGCAGGCCCCCACGGAATGCTCGTCGTGCCGCTCCAGCGGCGCTCCGGCTCGCAGGCCGAGCGCTTGGAAGCGCTCGGGCGCGCCTGGGAGCGCCTGGGCTTGGATGTCGGGCCTGCCGACGCCGCGCTCGATCCTGGCAATTGTGGCACATTCTGGCCCGGCCCAATTTCGGGCGGCCCGTGCTCGTCGGGCCGCTCCGGGAGCGCTCCGGCTCGCACGGAGCGCTTGGGCGCGCCTGGGAGCGTTGGGCTTGGATTTCGGGCCTGCCAACGCTGCGCTCGATTTGGGCAAATCTGGCAGATTCCTGGCCGAAAAGGCAAAGTGTCAGTGGCTCCTCATAAACGGCTTTCAATACACATTTTCGTTATTATTTAATTTAGTTTTGGGCTCCGGTACGTCCTCGGCCCAATTTCGGGCGGCCCGCCCGTGCCAGCTCGCGCGGAGTGCTCGTCGGGCCGCTGCGGGGGCGTTCCGGCTCGCACGGAGCGTTTGGGCGTGCCTGGGAGCGCGCGGGAGCGCCTGGGCTTGGATTTCGGGCCCGCCGACGCAATTCTTTTGCGTGTTTGGACCTTGACCCCGCCGATCTGCGTGAGGGGCGCCACCGGATATCAACAATGTAGCAAATTTCTAGTGTTTTTGGACCCTGACCCCGCCGATCTGCGTGAGGGGCGCAAGGAAATGTTAATAATGTAACAAACCCCATATGTTGTTGGACCCTGACCCCGCCAATTTTTCTGAGGGGTGCCACCGAACTTTAAACATGCGGCGAATCCATAGTGTTTTTGCCGATCTGCGTGACGGGTGCCATCGGATTTCAAAAATGTAGCAAATTCCAAGTGTTTTAGGACCCTGACCCTGCCGATCTGCGTGAGGGGTGCCACCGAATGCCGGAAGTGTGGCAAATCCCATACGTTTTTGGACCCTGGCCCCGCCGATCTGCATGAGGTGTGCCACCGGTTCTTAGAAATGTGGCATCCCTTGTGTTTGTGGACCCTGACCCCGCCGATCTGCGTGAGGGGTGCGTATTTTTACCCCCCCAGGAATTCTGAGAACCCTTCCGGGGGGTGCTAACCAGGGTCCTTTTCGGTTCCCCCCCTCGCGCGGACAGTAACAAGTACAGTAGGAAACAGAAAACAATATTGTAACAATGGAAACTGGAAGCCGGAACTGGCGCAGGGAGCAGCAAGCTTAATCCTCGCAGCCTGATGGCTTCGCAAGGGGGCCGGCGGATCAATCGCATGCGTGAAACAAAGCCTGCGAGAGAAGACGGGCCCAGCTCGGACAGGATCCGGGGAGAGAGGAGAGGAGTATTCATATTGGGTAATTTGCCGAATGGGGGGAGAAAAGGACAGAGGGTGGGGGCATGAGGAGGTTGCTCAGCATCGACGCCCCGCGCGGCCAGGAGCGACAGCGGAAGGAGGCACTGGAAAAGAAAACCAATGGCCCCCCGCCGCCCCGCCCCGCCCCCTCGCCCACGCGGCCTGGAGTCCCGTGCTGGCGAGGTGCCCCCGCCCCCTGTCTCGCAGCTCGCGCTCCTTGGAAGGTAGGACGGAGGAGGAGGAGGAGGAGGAGGAGGAGGAGGAGGAGGATGAGGAGGAGGAGGATGGGGGAGGAGGAGGGGGAGGATGAGGAGGAGGAGGAGGAGGAGGAGGAGGAGGAGGAGGGGGAGGAGGAAGCGACGCGGCCAGCTGCCCCATCGTCGACTTCGCAGTGCTGGTCCTGGGCTTGCTGGGTGTGGGCCCCTGGTGGCGCACCCCTGCTCCTCGGGGGCGGCCGCCTGTGAGCGGTAGGCCGTGCATGGGTTGTGGGGGCCGCGCAGCGGTCGTTACCCGCCCCCCCCCCCCGTTCTGGGTAACGGTAGCGATCGCACGTGAAGGGGGGGGGGGGGGCAGACCCCCCCCACACACACACACACACACACACACACACACACACACACACACACACACACACACACACACACACACACACAACACACACACACACACACACACACACACACACACACACACACACACGCACACGCACACGCACACGCACACGCACACGCACACGCACACGCACACGCACACGCACACGCACACGCACACGCACACGCACACGCACACGCACACACTGGCGCTCGCGCGCACGATGGCGATCGCAGCGCACCCCCGCCCCGACGTGCCCCACCCCGCCCTAGCGTTACCACTGCCCACGACTGATCCATTGACGGCCCAATGCAGTCTCCCTTCATTGGCATCAGGCTCGTGCGAAGCAGCATGGTCTTCACTGGGTAACATAATCGGTTTGTAAATGTTCCCCGGATCGGTTTGGAAAGCCATCGGGGAACACGTGGGCATCTTGAAGGTCATCTTGGCCGTCTGGAGGCCATTCTGACCCTTTCGGGCACGTTCTTGGAGGACGTTTCGGGCCTTCTTGGAGGACGTCTTGGAGGGCTCTTGGGCCGCCCAAGAGGCTATCTTGAGCGTCTTGGAGACCTCTTGGGCCGTCTTGGGGGCCTCTTGGGGCCGTGTCTTGGGCCTCTTGGGCGATCTTTGTGGGCACTTGGGCAGTCTCGGGCCGTCGGAAGGCAGAAAAAAACAAATGCCACAATCCTTCAACAACCCATGGCAAATCAATGATTTTGGCCTTTTCGGGCCTTCCTGGAGGCCCTCTTGGAGGCCTCATGGGCCGTCTTGGGCCATCTTAGTGCCATGTTCGGCCGTCTTGGTGGGCTCCTGGTCCGTCTGATGCCGTCGGACGCCGTTTGGGGGCCTCTATGGGCCGACTTGGGGCCCTCTTGGAATGCTCCAGGGCCGTCTTGGAGGCCATCTTGGGCGTCTTAGAGGCCTCCTGTGCCGTCTTGGGGGCCTCTTGGGGCCGTCTTGGGGCCCTCTTGGGCCGTTCTGGGGCCATCTTGGAGGCCTCTTGGGCGATCTTTCGGCGATCTTTGGGGGTTCTTGGGCCGTCTCGGGCCGTCGGAAGGCCGAAAAGAAGCAAATGTCAAAATCTGTCAAATACTGTAGGCAAATCACTGTTTTTGGCATTTTCTGGCCTTGCTGGAGGCCTTCTCTGGGGCCTCTTGGGCCAGCTTTGAGCCAACTTCGGCCATCTTGGTGGGTTCCTGGCACGTCTGACGCCGTCGGGAGCCGTCTTGGGGGCCTTTCTGGGCCGATTTGGAGCCCTCTTGGGGCGCTTCGGGGCCGTCTTGGAGGCCATCTTGGACGTCTTGGAGGCCATCTTGGGCGTGTTGGAGGCCTCTTGGGCCGTCTTGGGGCCCTCTTGGGGCCGTCTTGGAGTCCACTTGGGCCGTCATGGGGCCCTCTTGGGGGCCTCTTGGGCGATTTTGGAGGCCTCTTGGGCCGACTTGGGCAGAGAAGAAGCGAATGCGAAACTCCTTCAACAACCAGAGGAAAATCAATGATTTTGGCCTCTTCGGGCCCTCCTGGAGGACCTCTTGGGGGCCTCATGGGCCGTCTTGGAGGCATCTGGGGGGCCTCTTGGGCCGTCAGGGGTTCTCTTGGGCCGTCTGGGAGGCCGTCTTGGACCATCTTGGGCCGACTTGGAGGCCATCTTGGACCATCTTGGAGGCCATCTTGGGCCAACGTAGCCATCTTGGAGGCCATCTTGGCCATCTTGAGCGAAACATTGGGGAATTGAGCGCCTTCCGGGTGGCCGGCGGGACGGGCCGAAGCCCCAGGGGGAGTTCTTTTGGAAAAAGAACCAAAACCAAAACCGAGAGGATTCAGCACGCCAGGCACCCCTGTGATGAATCAACACGGGGCGGCGGATCTAATTGCGTTTGGCCCATCCCGCCGCCGTGCCTGGGCTGTGGGTATGAGGCCTCTTGGGGGCCGTTTGGGGACCTCTTGGGGGCCGTTCGGGGGCCTTTTAGGGCCTCTTTTCGGGCTTCCTGGGGGCCTCTTGGGGCGGAATGCTAGGATGTTCGGTTCGTGCTCCCTCTCTTGAGACCTTTTTGGGGCCGTCTTGTGGCCTTTTCTAGGCCGTTTTATGCGCCTCTTGGGACGTTTTGTGTCGCTCTTAGGCCAGTTTGGCCGTCTTGGAGCGCCGGGAATCCGAAAATGCGAGCGAGAACGCCTCAATCATTTAGAACTTGAAAGACAATTTAATGATTTGTGCCTCTTGGGGCCCTCTTGGGAGGCCTCTTGGGGCGTCTTGGAAGCCTTTCGCACCATCTTGAGCCCATCTTGGGCGTCTTGGGCCGATCTTTGAGCGTCTCGCGTCACGGGACCCTCTGGGACCGTCTTGGGGGCCTCGTGGGGCCCTCTTGGGCCCATCTGGGGGCCCTCATTGGACCCGAAAAAGTCACGCGACAAGATGGGCGGGAGCAACGGGGGCATGCGGGAAGCCCCAGGGGGCACGCGGGAAGCCCCAAGAGATCCCGGAATCTTGGCTCCGGGGCCCTTCCAGACGACTCCTCAGGGGTGAGGATTGAGGCTTAGAGGATTGGGCAAAAGACCCGAGGACAGGCCCGGTCCGTACCCAGAGGCACGGTGGCGGACTGAAGGGCCTCGGTAGACAAGCATACGTTGGTGTCGACACGCGTCCTGAAGGCCATCGCATTAAGCAGCTCGGATTATTCGACTCGCGCTTCCCTCTGCCGTGCCGCCAGGTCTGATGTCGAACCTCATCGCTGGCAGCGGCGGGGGCCTGTCGGCGCCGGCCGCGCTTACACAGCGCGCAGTGTCGCTCCCGATCAAAGGACAGCAGTGTGAGACAAGGGTTTCCCGCGTGGTTGCTTCGGTGGCCAGCGGCGCACACCTCCGCGCGGTATCAGCTATGTCGCGCTATGGATCCCGATATGCCGCGCATCACGTTCGCATCTTGGGCCTTCAAGTTCTTGCTCTCCTTGTACCACCCCCTGCTTTCTTGACGCCGTCCACCGACACAGGCTGGCCCGATGAAACTCAGTTCATGATGGTTCACGGCATTATGCCGACGTTCGCCGAGGAGCGAGAAGAGGAGTGGGCGATGTGCCATTTTTCGCCGCCCGTCAGATCTGTGCCTGCTCACTGGCCACTCCGTCACTGTGGCCCGGAGAGGCTCGGCGGGGCGAGTGAGAAGAGGCAGGTGAAGGGAGGAAGGACGGAGCAAAGGGGGGATGAAGGAGGGAGTAAAATGGAAAGGGGGGGAATCAGCAAGGAAGAGGGAGGACGGGGGCAGGATTGGGGGACAAACAGTGACATAAACATAACACTTCGGAGTTCCGCGCGGATTCCTCGGATCAGCGCTGCGGACCGCTGGCGGCGCCTCTGGCGCCATCCCTGGCGCGTTCCGCGCGCCAGGGAGGGGGGTTCAGTGCAGGTCCGAGAAATCTGCGCGGACCTCCGACAGGTTATATGTTCCTCTCAGGTCGGAGGCAGGATGTGTGGGTGTTGCTTGTATCGTTTAACATTGCTAGTAGGTTTGCATCCCAAGTTATGCAGGTAAATGCTGCATCGTGTTGGCATTGGTGTAGCAGCGGGTTGGTGGTGTTGCATCGTGTTCGCGCTGGTGCTGTAGACGCGCGTTGGTAGACCAGTGCCACTCTAAGTTGTGAGATATGATTACGCCTTGATGTCAGGATCTTTGGAAGGTCGACATTTTTCTGCTGGAGCCCCAGATGCCTACACCGCCGCTCATGCAACTGCAACCCCGCCGAGTACTCAACGCACCTGTTCTGGCTAATTATCTGGTCATCCAGGTGAATTAGACAGACCGGAAGCATTAGTCTGCGCGACGACGATCGTACGGCCGGCCACATCCGCAGCGGGGCGTTGCTGCGACGCGCAGCTGCACTCGATAAATTAAGCGCGTGCCGCCAAAGATCGAGGCGAATACTTCCACAGACTTGACCCGACGCGTTGCCCGCAAGGCTTCGAACTGGCAATTTTCTTCGTGGTTGTATGCGACCAAGCTCGAGGCGCCTGGGCACGAGGTGGGGGGGCCTGGGACGGGGCCCTCGACAGCGCATGGGAGGAACGGGGGCCCCGGGGGCCCTGCCGGGGCGCTGGGGGCTCGTTAAAATCGTCCGAAGACGGCCCCGGATTGCAGACATGGCGCTTCCAGACCGAGCAAACGACCAATGAAGACCCGAGGTTAACCACCCCAGAATTAGCCCCGTCCGTGTCCAGGAGGCCTCCAAGACGCCCCAAGAGGTCTCCAAGATGCCTCCCAAGGAGCCCCAGGAAGCGCAAATCATTGATTTGCTTTGGGCTTCTGAAGGATTTTCGAGTTCTCGCCTTGTCAGTTTCCCGACGCTCCACGACGGCCCAAGAGGCCCCAATATCCACTCCCCAGAGGCCTCGAAGACGGCCACAAGACAGCCCAAGCGGGCCTCAAGACGGCGCCAGAGGCGCCCAAGACGGCCCGAGAGGGTCCCAAGACGTCCCCAAGCGGGGGCCAAGAGGGGTAACACGAACCGAAAATCCGAGCCTTCCACCCCGAGAGGCTCTCAGGAGTTCCCGAGAAGCCCCCGAGATGCCCCGAGAGGCCCCAAGAAGCTCCCCAGGGGGCCGAAGAGGTTCCAAGAGGCCTCCCACGAAGGCCCCTGGAGGCAAAACTCATTGTCTTGCCATCGGGTTTTGCTTGATTTTCCAGGTGTCAGCCTTTGGACATCCCGACACTCTAAGACGGCCCGAGAGACCTCCAATACCGCTCCAAGATGGCCCAAGAGGCCTCCAACAGGGCCCCAAGACGGCCACAACGAGGGCCACAAGAGGGTGCCTGAGGCGCCCAAGACGGCCCGAGATGGCGTCAAGACGGCCCCCAGAAGGACACAAGAGGGTAAGACGAACCGAAAATCCGAGCCTTCCACCCCGAGAGGCTCTCAGGAAGCCCCAAGAGGCTCCCAATAGGATCCAAGAGGCCCTCAAAAAGCTCCCCAGAGGGCCGAAGAGGTTCCAAGAGACCTCCCAAGACACAACGCATTGTTTTCCCATCGGTTGTTTGACGGTTTTTAGAGTTTCCAGCCTTTCGGCATCCCGACGCTCCAAGACGGCCCAAGAGGCCCACAAGACCGCTCCAAGATAGCCGAAGAGGCCTTCAAGAGGGCCCCAAGACGGTCCACGAGGGCCCCAAGACGGTACCTGAGGCCCCCAAGATGGGCCCCGAGACTGCCCCATGAGAGGCCCAAGAAGGGAAACGCGAACCCAATTGCAGAGCCTTCCGCCCTAAAAGGGCCACAGCAGGCCCCAAGAGTCCCCAAGTGGTTCGAAGAGGCCCCCAGAAGCCTCCCAAGAGGCTCCAAAAGTCTCCCAGGAGACGTTAAAGGAGCACCAAGATAGCCCAACAGTGCCCTCGATACATCAAGATCGCCTCCAAGGAGGCTTCCGGGAGGCTTCCAGATTGCCTCAATGTGGCCCCAGGTGGCCTCAAGTCGGGCCTCCGCGCAGCCAAGACGGCCAACGACGGCCACAGATAGCAGAACATCACCTTCCGACTGCCCGGAGAACCCCGACGATGCCCCCAAGGGGCCCCAAGGAGCCCCGAGACGCCCCCCAAACAGCACCCAAGAGGAAGACCCAAGATGCCCTCCGGCGGCACGACTATGTCACGCGCCTGTGCTTGATAGCGCTGTCCAAGATCTTCCAGCGCCCCCCTGGTCTGGGCTAGAACCTGAGCGCGCGCGAAGCGCTTGCGATGGTGCTAGTATATACATACATACATTTACGTCTGTCTGTCTGCCTGGCTGTCTGTATGTATGTATGTATGTATGCGTACATATATATATATATATACATATACATATATATATATACATATGACAGGACACATGGTATATAATAGTGATCTGAGTGAGGTTTGTTGTGCATGCGCTGTTGTAACATTTGTGTACTGTGGATCGCCGGTTTTGGCTCAGTTCATGCGGCGGTGGAAAAGAGATTTCACCAACCCTGTCGGGCAAGGTCCGTGGACCCCAGCTCCGCTACTTGAAGTTATCAAGATAACCTACACGTCTTATTTCAGTACTTGCATGGTAGCGTGGTTGGTTTCTCCTCAGGGTGGATGGTCTTGTTGATACGCGCCTGCTGGGCCGACCGAGCAAATATTCAGGCAACCGCGATGAGTTTCTAACCTTCAGGTATCAGCTGATAAGCTACTTGGGCGCTATCGACCCGAGGTTGGCAGCAGCAGTCACGACAGCAGCAAGCCATGACACGGTCAGCACGTTGGCCGAGATGGGAGATGACAATAAGCAGTATGCAGCGACGATGGGTTACATTCTGTCTCAGCTGATGGGCGGCAGCGCGCTCACCTTGGTGATGAATTGTGAACAAGGGAACGGATTGGAGCAGTGGCGACGTCTTTGCATGCGAGAAGATGCGGCGACTAGCTCTAACAAGGTGACGCAGCTGCAGCTCTTGCTTAACACAGAGTTTTCGGGCAAGTGGGAGACCTACGCCGAGGAACTCACGAAGTTTCTACTGGACATCAATCGGTATCAGGCGAAGTTCAGCGAGCTGATCTCGGACACCCTCATCCAAACGATGATCCATAAGAACACGCCCGAGCCGCTCAAGACCCAGGTGGTGATGCAGACTTTCACGACCTATCAGACTCTACGTGAAACCTGTGAGTCCTTCGCTCAGCAGACGAGCCAGCGAGACACAAAGACTGCTAAGAATAAGTTCGGCCCCAATGCCATGGACGTGGACGCTTTCGGCAAAGCTGGGAAAGGCAATGCCAGGGGCAAAGGCACGGCAAGTCGGACATGAAGTACGGCAAGGCAGGTGGTCACAAGGATGCAGGTGGCAGAGGCGGCAAGAGTGGCGGCAAGGGCAAGACCAAGAGTCAGAAGGGCGAGGTGAAGTTCTTCGACGGATGGTGTTCTAACCCACACTGCGGCAAGTATGGGCGCAAGATGGCGGATTGCAGAAAGTACGGTGGCGGCGCTTACCAGCCTGGGGGAGGTCAGCGATCCGTGTCGGAGGCCCAGCCAGGATCTTCGCAGCCGCCTGGCTCGGGCACAGCAAGTACGGCTCATCCAGGCGATTCAGCAGCACAGGTGTCAGCACCTTCGCAGGCACCGAGGCGTGGGCCTGGACGGGTGCAGGCAGCAGTGCTACCAGAAGATGAAGCGGTTTGGATTGCCACGTTCACGGACGACCACGACGGGGACGAATGCGAGATGCTCGTCGACAGTGGAGCTCACACTCATGTTGTACCAAAGGCTACGACGGAGAAGTGCGAACTCACGGTTGAGCCAGGTCAGTCTTTGCGATCAATTACTGGAAAGGGTATACGGGCATGGGATAAGCGTACGTTGACTGGTGAAGTTTCCGGCTTAAACACGACGATCAGTGCGAAGCTCAATGTTGCGCCAGCTGAAGTCCGTAGAGGTAGGTGCCCCTTCTTCGGTTGCGGAGATGAATGATGCAGGTTATCGAGTACACTTCGGCCCTGACGGAGCCAATATGTTCAGAAGCAACAAGAATGTGCGGCACGACATTGACAAAGCGCTGGAGTCTACTGTTTCGCTTCAGCTACGTCGGAAGGTGAACGCGCTTCTTCTTCCAATGAGGTTCAAGGATCCGACGGGCGGCGAGTCCATCATCGGGGACGTCGACGAGCAGCCCGAGACGGAGGGCGCGCAGATGAAGGAGGAGCCCGTCGAGACGGAGCCTGCCGAGGTGCAGATTAGCAGTGGAGCGGCTAGTTCGCGCGATGGCCCACGTGGCGCCGCTGGCGGGGCCCAAGATTCAATGGGGGCGCCCGCCGCGCCTGGGCTCAAGAGGCCAGTCCAGGTATTAGGAGAACTTGCCAGAGCGCACATTCGGAGAGGTCATATACCTTTCGAGGCTTGGTGTCAGGAGTGCATGATGGGCAGGGGGCAAGAGAGCCCTCACCGTGCAAGAGATCCAGACGCATCGGCTACTCCAGTTATCTCATTTGACTATGGGTTTCTCAGTCTTGGCGAAGATGGTGCTGGTCGCAGACTCACCCTGGCAGTGGGCAAAGACCGAAGGACTGGCTATCTCATGGGAGTTGTCGTCGAGGCGACAGGAAATCAGAGCTACGCCATAGCAGCCATCAGTGAGTACTTGGGCAAGCTGGGCTATATGAGCACGGAGGTGCAGCTGGGCGGCGAACCAGCGCTGGAGGCGTTCATGAATGGAGTTGTTTCGGAGCGCATCAAGAAGCTCGGCAAGGAAGCGGCAGAGGCGCAACTTCGAATTCGGCTAGTTCCGAAAGGAAGCCATGCGTCTCAAGGAAAAGCTGAAAGTGGAGTCAAGTCTGTGGCCGGTATTGCGAGAACTGGGCGTTTGGCTCTGGAGAAGCGTTACAACATGAAGTTCACGGAGGATGTTCCTGTCATTCCCTGGATGATTCGCCATCGTATATTCTGTCACAACAGGTGCCAGCGGAGGAGGAGCAGCGGTCGCACATCTTTCCAGGAGCTTAGATTGGCACCGCATACATCACCCATGTCGGAGTTCGGGGAGACGGCGATTGGCAAGGAGCACACCGAGTTACAGGACAAGCTGGGCACGGCCTGGTGCAAAGGAATGCGGCTTGGACGCGGCGCGAAAAGTGACGCTCGCATTATCGGCGCGGCAACTGGGATAGTTCAAGCCAGGACGGTGACGCAGCTTACGACGGAGAAGAGTTTCGACATGGAGATTCTCAAAGCTATGCGTTGGACGCCCTGGAAGACATCAGTGAAAGCTGGAGTCTACGATGGCGAGAATTGGCAGCCGACGGAGGGGCGCCCTGGGCGTGAGCATGCAGCAAAGGGTCAGCACGGACGGGGTCGACCACCACGCCACAGCAGGACACGCCAGCAGCGTCGGGCCGAGTACGAGAAGTCGATTGCCAGCAAGACCTAGGAGCAGCCAAATGTGGTCGTGGTTCCAGTGCCCGCGGTCAGCTCCGAGGCAGATCACGGCGAGCGGCAACCACCAGCAGGGCCAGAGCCAGCGCAAGGTCGAGATCCAGTTTCGGAAGTTCGGAAGCAGGTACAGAGGATCGAGAGGAGGCTCCGTGGCAAACAGGGGGCTCCTACCCCAGGATCGTCTAGCAAACGGGGAGCTGCTGACGCAGACCTGGGTGAAGGCGGCCCTGGAGGCCCACCCGGCAGTCGAGGCCTGGTGGGAACCATCGAGGACATGGGCACTGAGGGCCTCAAGAGGCGCTCGTGGCAGGCTCCAGAGGAGATGATGAGGCTTGCGGCCGAGGCCGACAAGGAGACGAAGGACGACAGTGAGCTCAGCATCGTGATGGGCTGGACGGAGGACGACGAGTGGGAGGCGAAGCAGTGCAAGCTAGATCGGTTCGACAACTACGACGTGTGGGAGCTCACCCCCAGGGGCCCTCACGGACCTAAGGCTCTTACGTGGACTTGGTTTCTTGAGATGAGAAGTGGCGAGCTCAAGGCAAGGCTTTGTGCGAGACCATTTGGCAAGCAGATCAGCAAGAGCAAGAGCGAGCTGTGCTGCCCCACTCCACTTCCGTTTTCGCTTAAGTTGCTCATGGTGTATGTTATCGTGAAGGACTTTGCCATTTATTGCTTCGACATATCTCGAGCGTTTCTGCATGCGCCGGCTCGGGTGTTGGTTTACGCTGGAGTTCCGAAGGAGTACTGCCATCTCCCAGATAGTTCGGATTGGGTTTACAGGCTCAACAAGACAGTGTACGGACTCAACGAGGCGATGATAGATCTCGACGACCACTTTGAGAATATTGCCATAGGACGGAGTAAGGAATCAAATGTGATTTTCAACGGGCTTCTATCGGACCCGTGCACGTTCGCAGACAAGGCCAATCAGGTGGCGACGTCAAAGCACGTTGATGACGGTACGTTGGTGGGACCCAAAGTTTCAGCTAGCAGAGTTTTGGAGGAGCTCGGTACGCACGTCTTGCTCAAAGTTTCAAAACTTACGGTTGGTGGTCCAGCGATCAAGCATCTTGGACGTGGTTGGCTCCGTACCCTCGAAGGTATTCAAGCTCGCACGTGGCCTGCTAGTGTTAAGAAGCTACTCGACACTGAGCCCAATGATAAAAAGACGAGCCCGATACCTGGAGTCAAGAATGAGAAGAAGGTCGAGGGCGAGGAGGAGTTTGACTAAAAGGCGGCCACCAGATTCAGGAGCATCAACGGCATCAACATGTTCGTTTGCCTGGAGAGGCCCGAGTGCCAGTACGCAGCGAAGGAGTGCCCGAAGGGGGTGTCACGACCAACGGTGCAGGATCAGACGAGACCCACGCGCGTGCTCAGGTTCATTCGAGCTCATCCGTCGTCGGTGACATGTATGTATCCAGACAGTGGCGATTTCCAGATCATAGGACGTGCAGGTTCAAAGTGGGCAGAGGATCCTATCGGAAGGAAGTCCACCAGCTGTGGTCAGTTGTTTCTCAATGGAGCGTTGACCATGCAGTTCGTCAAAACGCAAGGGGCTCCAGCACTCTCGTCGCCTGGGGCGGAGTTCAATGCGCTCGTGCATGTCGGGGTCGAGGCGAGGGGTTCTCAGACGTACCTCAAGGAGCTCCTGGGTGACACAGTACCAGTGACGTTGGAGAGTGACAACTCCAGCGCGCTCACGAATGTCGAGATATCGAGCTGAATGACATGGATAAAGGACCTCGTTGCGCGGATGGCAGAGACCAAGGTCAGCGCCAACAAGGTCCATACCGACGAGTATAGAACAGATCTCGGGACCAAGCATCTCTCGATGATCGATGTCATGAAGCACCGGACGGCGATGAAGGCACGGCTTACTGGAAAAGGTGAAGTTGGAGGAGTTTCGAGTTCAAGCAACGACAAGAAGGGCCAGATCGGTAAACCTGCGCTGGAGCTAATGGGTGCACTTACCCAACGCTTGGTGGGTCGTGGTGCGTTTCTTCAAGTGGGACGTGCAGATGCTACCGAGTTGATGAAGAGGGACTCCCAGCCAGTCGCGATCTTAAGCCCCGTAGATGACGAAAGCCATTTTGGCGGTTCCACAGCGGTCGTGATGATGATGCTCACCCTTTTGAGCGTTATCGTGGTGAGTGCGGCTTTCAAAGCTGCGCAGCACATCGATCGTATCTTGCGGCCAGCACAGAAGGATGCCTCAATTCAGTACAGCCTGAAGGACACGATGAACAACGGGGCTACGAGCAATATCGTGGCCAATCATCTTCGGGCCATATTCACAACTATGACCATTGACAGTGGACGAGAGTTTCTACGGCCACGACGGGTGGATCGGTCTATCTCGACTTACACGAAGGCGATGGTGGTCGAAGCTTGCGCGGCGACAGCCCTCAACGAGATAAAGCAGGATAAGGTCTACAGAATGGTCAGATTTGTCGAGAATTGGCACCCTCACTCGTTTGTCATGGTTCAACATTGATATGTTTCCAGATGACGTGCCCTATCTTGGCATGAAGCTGCAGATGGTCCCGAGGAGGAGTGCAGGAAACATGGTATATAATAGTGATATGAGTGAGGTTTGTTTTTTTTTTTTTTCTTCATGCGTTGTTGTAACATGTGTGTACTGTGGAGAGCCAGTTTTGGCTCAGTTCATGCTGAGGTGGAAAAGAGATTTCACCAGCCCTGTCGGGCAAGGTCCGTGGACCCCAGCTCCGCTACTTGAAGTTATCGAGATAACAACAGACACCTATTATTTCAGTATTTGCACATATATATATACATATATATATATAGGTACGTATGTGTATACATGTATATACATAGACATATATATATATATATATATATATATATTAATGGGGAGGGGGTCCTGAACCAGAGGGGGCCTCACTTTGCCCAGTTGCTGTGGTCACCCCCCCCCGCCAGAGACGCCAGGACGCTCTCAGGACCCTCTGAAATGGTTCCAGGACGCCCTCAGGACAGCCCAAGAGAGGTCCGAAGCGGCCCGGGAACACTCCAAGACGGTGAGAAAGCTGCCACAGCGTCCCAGCAGGTCTCCGACAGCATTCCCGGGAGGGGCCTAAGAGGGAATTGTCATTGATGTTTAGGGGGTGTTTGAAGGGTTTTGGCGTTCTCCCCAGTTCGGCTTCCAGACGCTCTAAGACGGCCCAAGAGGCCCGAAAGATCGCCTCAAGACGAGCCAAGAGGCCCCCAACAGACCACCGAGACAGCCCAAGAGAGCCCCAAGACGGCCCAGGAAACTTCCAAGACGGCCCAAAAGAGCTCCCAGAACACTCCAACAGGAGCCCCAGATGGGGAACACGAACTGACATTTCGAGCCTTCGCCCACCAGAAGCTCCCAAGATGCCCCCAGGAGTCCGCAAGAGGCCTCGAGAGGCCCCCAGGAAGCTCCAAGAGGCCTCCAAAAGAGGCCGAAAGGGCCCCGCGCGGCTCCCAAGAGACTTCCACCAGGCCCCAAGAGGCAGCCACGAAGTACCCCAGAGGTTTTCGAGAGTTTTACAGGATGCCCCCGAAAGACTTCACACATCCCAGCAGGCATCCAGCAGGACACTGGCCCATCACCCAGGCATGCTGGCCTCAGGCGCACAACCCAAGTCCCTTAGACAGCTCCCGCAGGAGCCGCACAACCCTCCGAGCGAACCAGAGGGTCGAACCTCGACGCGCCCCTCCTGGAGGATCGTTTTCTTCATGGTCCCAGGATGCGGGAGCGGTCTCCAGAGGGCGGCCGACGCCGGCGACCGACCTCCGCACCGAAGAGACCACGACGTCCGAGGCCCAAGTCCCCGGCTCGTAAGAGCCTCAGAAGTCGACCCAAACAATCTTCACGTCGGAATTCCAGCCTCGAGGATCGAAGTTCGAGGCTATTTCGTCTCTGGTAGGCCTCCACGTCACCACGACTGGACGTAGCTCAAAAAACCTGTGGGTTTTGATTCTGCGCGTGGAAACTCCAGGGACCCCTTTGAAGCACGGCTGGACGCAGCTTGGAAACATATGCGGGTTTCGACCCCGGGAGCCGCCCAACAGGCATCCAGCAGGACACTGGCCCATCACCCAGGCATGCTGGCCTCAGGCGCACTACCCTCCTGGAGGATCGTTTTCTTCATGGTCCCATGGAGCGGAAGCGGCCTCCACGATGACGATGGCGATGACGATGTTGTTGCTGATGGTGATGATGGTGACGATTGTGATGATGGTGATGGTCATGGTGATGATGACGATGCCGCTGACGATGACGCCGGATATGATGGTGATGAGGATGGCGATGATGACGATGACGATTATCATAGCTAGAACTTGAGCGCGCGCGAAGCGCGCGCGATGGTTCTAGTATATCTATGTATCAACTTGGGTTGGTTGGTTGCAGCTGGTCGCAGCTCACATTCGCTGGGTTATATCACCAAGAATGATGCCACAAACATTTCACTGCGCGACAAGGCGAGTCGACGGCAATACGATTCCGACCAGCTAGACAGGTGTTGACAGACCACCCTTGAGTAGCACCTGGCCTTGCAGCTCGATCAACCGTACATCCTCTGGTGAGTAGCTTGACGGGTACCAGCACCACGGGATGGACCGACTTCCAGTCCGACGCTTGAGCCGACTCCCACAACGCCTGCGCCGCTTCCCAGTCCAGCTCTTGTGTTTGTTCTCACCCCGATGCCGAGCCCTCCCCGCAGTTGCGCAAACCGTAGTGCCATTCTCCACATGCCGTACCGACCCCGTGGCACGCTACAGAGCGGAAACCGTGGCACACATTCCAAGGGCGGAAAAGGGTGACGCAGCACCGGCCCCAAGGCCGACGTTTGCGCCAATCTCCCAAGAAGACGCCCAGCCCGACGCTTGCGCCGAGCCTCCCAGTCGCCACCTGCGCCGATTCCCAGCCCGACGCCAGCGCCGACCCCCAGTCCGATGCTCGCACCGACTCCCAGTCCGCTGTCTGTGCCGACGCCCAGTCTGACGCCCGCCGGCTTCCAGTCCAATGCCTGCGCCGACAATCCGACGTCGAGCACGATTCCCGGTCCGACACCTGGCGCTGTCCCAGTCTGACGCCTAACCCTGGGAAGCAATCAGTAAACCCCCCTCCCCCCCCCCCCCCCCTTCATCAGAGGAAATTATAACGCTTCCGGCACCAGGGCCGGGGCGGAAGCGATATCCCCCGCAGGTCACCAGAGGTCCGCGGAGGGGAGGTCCCCGGAGGTTCCCAGGAGGCATCCAGAAAGGCCTCCACAAGCCTATGAATGCCCGGTCCCCTTGTAGTCCAGAGCCCAGCGACAAGGCACACCTGCCCAGAGTCGCTTCCTGTGATTCTGTGCGTTTCTGTGAGATTCCTCAGAGATTCCTCTGATACTCCGATTGGCTTCTTTTGAGATTCCTTGCCGTTTCCATTGTGATTTTTTTGGGGCTCCTTTGAGACTCCTCTGGTGTTCCTTTGATGTTATTCTGAGGGTCCCTTGAGGCTCCGGTCATATCCCTTTGATGCCCCATCCGGGGCCGGTGGATTATCTTATTTTTAATGAATGTGCTAACATATCGCGGGGGGGTTCGCGGAATGCGTCTGCGAAATCTCTCCGTGGACTCTCCCATAGGATCCCCTGAAAGAATCAATATGTGATTATTTTGGGACTCCTTTGAGACTCCTCTGGTGTTCCTTTGATGTTATTCTGGGGGTCCCTTGAGGCTCCAGTCATATCCCTTTGATGCCCCATTGCTCAAGAAAGCATCACATCGACATCCGGGGCCGGTGGATTATTTTATTTGTAATAAATGTGCTAACATATCGCGGGGGGGTTCGCGGAATGCGTCTGCGAAATCTCTCCGTGGACTCTCCCATAGGATCCCCTGAAAGAATCAATTTCCCTAGTGCGGTCGCAATAGGGATTGCTTATGTCCACGCGAGCCCGCGTTTTCCAAATTCCTTAGATTCCTTTGTGGTTCGTTTGAGCTGCCGCTGAGATGCCTTTGACATTTCTGTTGGGCTCCTTTGAGATTGCTTTGAACTTCCATTGGTTCCTTCGATATCATGCGTGCGATTCCTTGTGATATTCTTATGGGATTCCTTTGGGGGTTCTTTCAAGTTCCTCTGATATTCCTTCGACAATCCCTGAAGGGAGCATCACATCGACCTCCGGTGCCTGTGGATTATTTTATTTTCAATAAATGTGCTAACATATCGCGGGGGGGGTTCGCGGAATCCGTCTGCGATATCCCTCCGTGGACTCTCCCATAGGACCCCGTGAAAAAACAATTTCCCTATTGCGGCCGCAATAGGGTTTGCTTATGTCCACGCGAGCCCGCGTTTTCCAGATTCCTTAGATTCCTTCGTGGTTCGTTTGAGCTGCCGCTGAGATACCTTTGCGATTTCTGTGGGGTTCCTTTGAGATTATTTTGAATATCCAATAGGGATCCTTTGAGATTCTGCGTGCGATTCCTTCTGAGATTCCTCTGGGATTCCTTTGGGGGGTCCTTTCAAGTATAGTTGCTTGCGGTGATTTCATTGTTTGTCATTTTTGATTTACCTTTGATTTCCGATGCGCGTCAGTTTCCCAGTGTTCTAGCAAGGCGGGAATGCATTGGCAAGCGTTCGTGCGCGTTGGTTCTTCAGGCTGTCGCCTCGCGTTGCCGCCAGCTTCGGGCCCGGGGGGGCAAATTAATTAATTAATTATTTTATTTTTTTTATGTGCTAACGATATCGCCGGAGGGCGCCGCCCAAAATAATTATTCATTTTATTTTCTGTGCTAGCGATATCGCCGGGGGGTTTACTGTTGGCTTGCCAGGGTTACATTTGGTTTGGTGTTCCATTTAGGTAGGAGGTGTGAGATTGGAGAACAGGGCGCCGCGCACGCTGCAGGCAGAAAGCGAGCCTCCCTGGGTTGCAGCATGCTTGTGGTCTCTCCAAACAGTGGCAGCCACCCAGCATTCGTGTTTCACACTCGGGTGTTCCAGACAACAGCTCGAATTTCCGCCCCGACGCGACAAGTAGGAAACATCAAGCTGGTCGTATGTGACTTTCAGTTCAGTGCCGAATGTCGCACGGCCCGTCTGGACCGTTACGTCCATTTTTGGATAGTAATATTCGGGTGCGCACACCGTCCTGGCAGTGCTAATATCAGCGATGCACGCACAACCGAATCGAGCAAAGCATGAACCACCGGATCTCCTAAATGATTTCTGCATGTTCAGATCAGGGGGAATGCGGTGAGACAAAGTCTGGTGTTCGTCGAACGTTGGCGCCGATTCTCAGGCCGACGCCTGGGCCGATTCCCCGTCCGAGGCCCGTCTACCAGTACGTTGCTTGCGCCGATCCCCAGTCCGACGCATGCGCCGACTCCCAGTCCGACGTCCGAGCCGACTCCCGGTCTGACTCCCAGTCCGACGGCTGCGCCGACCCCCAGCCCGACAGACAGCGGCGCCGTTTGCCAGCCCGACGCTTGCGCTAACTCCCACCTGTCTTATGCTCATGCGCGAAGAAGCGAAGAAGCGACAACCACAACCGCTGGCCTGAGGGAGCCAGCCCTGGCGCCCCCCCAAGGCCGACCCCGACCCGCTATCGGTGATGACTTGAGCACGGCGCCCTATTTCGAGTGCCGCGCGCAGCTCGTCATCGCTGGGAGGTCGCGGTCGTCCCTGGGGGTGGGCGCCTGGGGCGGTTACTTCAGCCCAACGGTTGTGGTTGTCTCTCTTTCGTTCTTGATATACAATTCCATGCCCATCTATATCTCCGAGTGCAAAAGTATGTGAGTGCACCAGCGGCCACATGTCAGAATGAGGCCAGAGGCCAGGCGCTAAACTCCACAGGCAGTCGGCGCTCCTCGCCCCCTCCTTGGTCGTTCTCTCTTCCCTCCTCGCCTCGCGTCTCTCCTACGAAATTGTTTAGATGATGGCCGCCTTCATCGTAGGTGTGCACGCCCAACGGTGCCGGCCCCTACGTCGTAGGATTCGGTGGCGGTTTCGCTGCGCACGCCCAATTTTGTTCCCCCTATCCCAAGATGGGGCTCTTCATATTATTCTGACGCCTCCGACTCACAGCTCACCTCCCTCTCCCCTCATTCCTTCTTCCTTCCTCTCATTCATACTCAGACTCACTCGCACATAGACTCAGTCATACTCAGACTCGCTCATACTCAGACTCACTCGCGCTCAGACCCAGTCATACTCAGACTCACTTACACTTAGACTTACTCACACTCATTCTCACTCAGACTCACATCTCCTCTTCCTCACTCAGTCTCTGTCCTATTGGCTCACTCATACTCAGATTCCAGCCACACCGAGACTAACACTCAGACTCGCAGAGTGTGGGGATATCTCAGCCGATGTCCTGCCTTCAGCACACCGTTCGCTGCCAGAGTTTGTGAATGTCACAGGCGGTTTGCTTGTTTCGTGGCTGAGTATCCTTGCTTCCAGTGCAGATTGTGAGGAGGACGAGGAGGCGTGGCCAATCGGGCCCATATCTGGCTTTCGTTACCACGCGCGAGTCTGCTCGGCCTGGGGATGTCGAGGGAGCAGTGCGCAGCTGTGCCGAAACACCTCGATCCTCTACCTTTCCTGCTGCGCAGAGCGTTTCGCCGCCTCTGGCGCCCCGCCACCGTGGAGAGAGTGCTCGCCAGGTTCGGCGACGACGACCTGGGCAGCAAGAAGAAGACCAAGGGCGGGCTGTTCGACGACTGAGGGCCGCCACTCGCTCCAGAGGGACGGTCCCGACGCTCCTGACGCTCCTGACGCGCTGCCGACGCTCCCGCGCGGCGTCGTGGCCTCACCGACACCACCACGCGGGAGGCCCCGACACCATGCGGAGGCCCCAGGGACACCCCGACGCCACGCGGGAGACCCCGACACCACGCGAAAGGTTCAGGAGCTTCAGAAGCTTCAGGAGCTTCAGAAGCGTTTGGAGCATCAGGGGCTTCATGGGTTCGCGCGGTTTCGGGGACCACGCGGGGTCCCCGACGCCACGCCGGAGGCCCCGAGAGACCCCTGACCGCGGGAGACCCCGACACCACGCGGGAGATCCCTACACCACGCGGAAGGTCCCAACACCACACGGGAGGGGGACGGGGAGGGGGAGGAGCAGGAAGGGCAGCGACAGGAGGAGGAAAGAGGAGGAGGAGGAGGAGGAGGAGGAGGAGGAGGAGGAGGAGGCGGAGGATGGAAGGAGATAGCAATCGCAAAGCGAGTCCGGGGAGAGATCACGAAGCCCGACGAGCCAGGCCCACTGAGCGCCTTCGCCCACCTGCCCGAAAGGATCCTTGCTGGATGCTCTGCTCTGGTGGGGTTCGAGGCCCCGTGACGTTCATGACCGAGGCCTCTCCACGCTCGACTGGCCCAGGAGGGAGAAGAAACCGGAGGAGGGAAGGATGGACGAGGACGGGCGCAGCAGCAAGAGGGCAGGCCTCCCGCGGAGCTCGGGCGTGGGGGGGGCGATAGCCGGCAGCCCAAGAGGGGCACGGAACGGAAGGTGCACGTCTCCTCGCCCCTACGATTGATCGTCCCCCCATTGGCGCAACGCCCAGGGAGCCCGGCGCCCCCTCTCGGCGGCCGCCTCCTCGTCGCCGCGCCGCTGCCTCGCAGGCCGATGCAGCGCTGCCGCGCGGCTCGGCGGCGCGGGGGCCCTGGAGAGTTTTGGGCCGGGGGCCCGCCGGCGGCAGCACGCCCCGCGTGTTTTTTCTTCCGCTGGGAGCCACAAGTGGGGCCCTGGGGGTGCGTCAGCCGGCAGGTGGCTCAGAGGAGGAACAGGTAGCATGCCCGCGTCGTGCAACGCATTTTTCGTAATGTTCGGCCTCTGGGAATCCTGACCGGGCCTCGGGACCGTCACAACATGTCTCAGGATGAAAAATTTGTCCCGGGGAGCGCGTCGAGACCTCCAGCCACCCCGCATTGAAAAAATCAGGACGTCGCATGCTTAGGTCGATACCGCAACCCCTGCCTCGATTCTGCTTGTTTGGGCCTCCTGGGAGGCCCCCGTCGCCACGGCTGGATCCGCCTCGAGGCTTTTGTCAGCACGCAACCCCGGGCAGGTCAGGGGAGTGGCAGTGTCGGCATTTTTTGGTTCCTCCAGAAGTGAGGCCTCGGGTTTGCGTCAGCCGGCAGGTCGCGGGGTCAGCGCAAGCGGGGCTCACGTCAATGGGGCTCAGCGCTAACGGGGGTCAGCCAATATTCATCCCTTCTGGCTGACCCGGGTTCCAGAACCACTTCGGGCCGATTCCCCCCTTTCCGCCCTATGCCGACTTGGGTTCGGGAGAAAGTGAGCGGCCGGCCGGGGTTCGCGACATGGCAGGCTTGATCTGACCCAGATAAGTGCGTCCCAGAGTCTTGGCGCGGTACAAGGCCCCGCCCCCCTAATTGGACGCCGGGCTGTCAGTAGGCCCCCATGTCGTGACAGGCGCGCTGGGCGTGCGCGGGGGCGGCAGTGACGCGTAGGTTTTTGCAGCAGGACGGCGCAGCACTGCGCGCACCCCGTGCACGCGTATCGTGCATTTCTGGAGGCCCGGGCGACATTTCCCTGGTTTTCAAGGGGTGGCGACCCTCGTTCGCAAGAGCATGGCCGGACATTGGAGATGTCTCAGTGTTGGTATGCTTCTCAGGTTTGCCTGGTACTAGTTTCGGCGGCACGGCAGGTCATCGGTTCTGTCCGCTTCGTCCCCTCAGCTTTCCTGTTTCTTCTCTGAAAATTGCGCTGGTCAAGCGAAGTGTTAGGTTTCAAGGAGCGCGCGGGAAGCGGCGACGCACTGGGGCTCGCAGTCGTAAGCGGGGCTCAGCCAGAGAGCGCCGGATCCTGCAGGATCCTGCAAGGCAGGATTTGGGCTGAGCCGGGTTTGGGAGCCGGGAGCCGTTCGCGGCCTTAGAGCCTAGATGTAGCCTCACATATTGGCTGAGCCGGTTTCGGGAAGTCTCCATAGCATTTTGAGTGTAGATCTTCTTCTGGTCAAAACAGATTGAGTTGGGTTCACGCTGAGCTGGATTAGTCACAACGCCCGATTGCGTTTCAGTTTCCGGGGGAACCTGTCCGTCCTGTTATTTCTTTTCTCTTCCCGTGCTCGACGCGGATTCGACGCGAACAGCGGCGCGACGGGGCGAAGAAGAGGCCCCCGAAGATGCAACACAGCTTGATGGAAGTCAGAGCCCCGAATCATCAGGGGTAACTCGGGTCAGGGCTAACTCGGGTTCGTTTTTCGGGATTCCGAACCCGAGTTACCCCGGACCCGAGTTACCCCGGAGAATTCGGGCGTCCAGAGCCCCGAATCATCAGGGGTAACTCGGGTCAGGGCTAACTCGGGTTCGTTTTTCGGTAATCCGAACCCGAGTTACCCCGGACCCGAGTTACCCCGGATAACTCGGGCGCCCAAGGAAGGGGTCCAAAGGACGTGTTAGGGATTCTGGGCTGAGTTCGCACTGCTCACAGCCTCATCCCCGGAGGGCCCCACGTCTCAGGGCCCCCATCTTTGAGGTGCCGATCTTCCAGGCCCATGGCCGTACAAGCAGCGAGTCCTTGCTGCAGCTGGCGCGCGCGCGGGCCGCTGAGCATGAAGAGACTCTAGGCGTGCCTCTGCAGAAAAGTCCCTCGGTCGCTCCGCTAGTCCGGTTGGCGCCCGCGCGTGCGCTGACCCTTTTGCGGCGATTTGGCCGTGGGCGCCCTTGGTTGGTCCACACAATTGCGATTGCAACGTATTCGGCGACGCGGTGTTCGAGGGACTGAGCTTGCACGTATCCGATGCCTGGTGTCGACGGGGATCTTAGAACGATGGTCGGCATGGTATTGGGCTTGTGCGCGCAGCTGATGGATTGGGAAGCTGCGGATGCTTACGTGTATAGGGCGACAGCGGGCAACCCACTCGAGCAAATGCAGAATAGGATCGGCAACCTCACGTTGATGGCTTTCAAGCCGGGAGGTTACTCCAGATTTCGTAATAAAAGGGAGGGGTCTGGACCCTCCAAGACAAGCCATTTCAGACCTCCCCCGTGGGAGAACCCTCCAAAACATCGTCCCCAGACCCCCCAGGCCCTCCAAGATAGCCTGGAAGAGACCCCCCCCCGAAATGAGACCCCCCCCCCTTCATTACGAAATCTGGAGTATGCTGAGACACGGAGGGATAATGTGTTTCTCAAGCAGAGTTTGGGGTTCTCATTTGGGTTAATTTAGTACTTGGACGGGTGTCATGTGTCTCTCTCTCTCCCTCCCCCTGCAGGTTCAATTTCGGTCCGATCGATTCGATTCGATAGCGATCAGATCGATTTGATTCGATTTCGATATTCTGGCCCTCTGGGGCGGCACCATGATTGCATGGCGTTGTTGGCATCCTGTCGCAACCAATTCGAGTCGATGTCGATTCCGCGCCGACCCAGCCAGATCCGGTGCGGATTCCGATGCGGTCGGGTTTCCCAACTCGACGCTGACTAAGCCGCCATCTCTCCCCTTCCCTCCCCGCCCTCTTTCCCCTGGTGGGGAGAAACACGGGGACTGTGACCAAGATGTCGCGGGATCTTGTCGTCGCCGATCTTGGTCATGGTGCATGCCAGCCGTTGCCGATTCGCGAGCAAGATGGACGGTGGCCAAGTTCGACACGATATTTTCACGTGCAGTCTTGGTGCTGTGGAAGTGGCCGCCAGCTTACATTCGCGTGCTGTGGAAGTGGCCGCCGGCAGATTTGATGCACTCCAACATCTGCTTCAAAACGCTGCGAAATGGAAGTCGGCAGTTGCATAATATTGTGACAGTATGTGATATGCCTCCCTCTCCTCTCCCTCCCTCCTCGCCTCTCCCCGCCCCCTTCGCCCCGCCCCCTGACGCGCCGCGCAGCTATCCCTCGCACTACGTTGGAACAAAGGATACAACGGTAGGCTTCCGAGGCACTGCGCCGGTTTAGAGGTCGCAATTCTTTCACGCATTCGTGCACGCAGGCTCGCATGTGTTTTCTGCCAGATATCGCCAATGCGCCGTCAGGGCGCGGCTATGTGTGTGTGTGTGTGTGTGTGTGTGTGTGTGTGTTTGTGAGGCTTGAGCATGGCCCCCGTTTTCTTTCCCTCTTCCCCTTGGATCTACGGTTGATTTTTACCGGATGTCCGAGCGCCATGCCGATGCATTCGTTTAGGGTAGCTTGCGCTTCCCAGGACCTTAAAAGGCCGACCACCTCGAATCGGGTATCTTCTTGGACATCTACACTAGAGGCCTCCTAGAAGGGGCCTGAGTAGATTGGATCGGAGGATCGCGCCGCATTGCCGATGCATCAATCGGCGACGTCGGCAGTGCGTCGGCGACGCCAGCCCGGAGGATTCCAGGATCCACATCGAGCCGCATCGCCGATGCATCGGCGATGCGGCGCGATCCTCCGACCCCGTCTATTCCGATTCCATTCGGGAGGCCTCTATGAACTCCCCGCCCCCGCCTGCTTCTGGGGGCGCACCTCTAGTTTTCGAGTAGACATTCGACTACATAATCGATTTACCCTCAAACCTAGTTATCCTCTACTCTCCGAATGAATACGTAGAACGTTCGTACATCGACGAGCCTAACCGCATCAAGCAATTAAGACCCCCCCCCGCCCCCCCCCTCTCTGGCGAAAGTATAATGCACCCAGCACCCCAGAAGCGTTACCCTGGCACCTCGCATTTTTATGTGAACGCAAACGAGTCTTCTTGCCGAAACAAGCAAACTTTAGTGTTGTCATTATTATTCAGATTATTCGTATGATTATTATCATTAGTCTTATTCGTATTCCCAGCTATACTCCTGCCCCTCCTCAAGATTCCCGCACGGCACCCACACGAACAACGACAATACTACCAGCAAAATAATTATATTTAGAACACGGCCAATAACAGCAACATCAACAACAACACCAACATCAAAAACACAACGACACCTCCAGCACCAACAATAACAACATTGAGTCCCACGCAAGGGAGAGCCCGGCTTTGAAAAGGAACCGTCCGTGCCTACGATGGGCGGCGAATAATTTTGGCGGTGCGGGTGCTAAGACAACGCGCCGCGCGTGGGGGGGGGGTCCTCGGACGCACTACCCCACACGACGGGCGGGAACAACAATTGTCAGACAGGGGTGGTAACACAAATCGTATAGGACAAGGATGATGAAGAAAATGAGAAGAAGGAGGGAGGGAGGAAAGAACCAGGGAAGCCCGTCAGGGTTCGTACGTTTCGTATTATTATCCTTGCTCTTACTCGTATTATTATTATTAATTGTTAATATCATTATGCTTCGTCTCATTATTATTTGTCTTCTTATTATTATCCTCGGTCTTATTGTACTTCTTGTCTTGTTGGACGAGCTGTCGTAATTATGTTGTGCGGGTGCGGTGCTAAGATGATGCGCCGTGCGTGGCGGGGGCGATATCCTCGGATGCACTACCCCACACGACGGCCGGGAAACAAACACATATTCAACAGGGGTGGTAATACAAATCGTATGGGACAAGGGTGATGTAAAGATCGGCAACACATCTTATCAGCATTTCTTTGTTATTACAATTTTGTTCATAGTGTGTTTTAGATTAGTATTATGAGTATTATTATTATCCTTGTTATTACCCTCTCAGCGTTTCGTAGCCCCATAGGGAGCTCCACCGAAGGTCCCAGTGGGGGGGGCGCATGCGGTTCCCACACCCAGGGCAGCGTTTCGTGTGGCCCCCTAGGGAGCTCCACTGGGTGAGGGTTGCGGTTCCCAGGGCAGCGTTTCGTGGCCCCATAGGGAGCTCCACCGAAGCCCCAGTGAGCGGTTCCCACACCCAGGGCAGCGTTTCGTGGCCCCATAGGGAGCTCCACCGAAGGCCCCAGTGGGGGTGGGCGCATGCGGTTCCCCCCCCAGGGCAGCGTTTCGTGGCCCCATAGGGAGCTCCACCGAAGGCCCCAGTGGGGGTGGGCGCATGCGGTTCCCCACCCAGGGCAGCGCAGGGAGCTTAGTTTTCGTGTGGCCCCATAGGGAGCTCCACCGAAGGCCCCAGTGGGGGTGGGGTTGCGGTTCCCCACCCAGGGCAGCGTTCGTGGCCCCATATAGGGAGCTCCACCGAAGGCCCCAGTGGGGGTGGGCGCATGCGGTTCCCCCACCCAGGGCAGCGTTCGTGGCCCAATAGGAGCTCCACCGAAGGCCCCAGTGGGGTGTTCGCATGCGTCTCCCCTGCCCAGGACAGCACTTCGTGGCCCCATAGGGAGCTCCACCGAAGGCCTCAATCGGGGTGTTCGCATGCGTCTCTCCCACCCAGGACAGCGTTTCGTGGCCCCATAGGGAGCTCCACCGAAGGCGCCAGAGGCGCAGTTCGCATGCGTCTCCCCCACCCATGACAGCGCTTCGTGGCCCCATAAGGAGCTCCAGCGAAGGTCCCAATGGCGCAGTTCGCGTGCGTCTCCCTCGCCTAGGGCAGCGTTTCGCGGCCCCATAGGGAGCTACACCGAAGGCCCCAGGGGCGGTGTCCACATGCGTCCGCGCCACCAATTTCGGCGCACCCCTCACAAGTTTCGTGGCCCCATAGGAGCTCCACCGAAACCGGTACCCACAATGCGGTATTCGCAACTGCACATGGTTGGGTCCTTCGTCAGGCTAATTCTCGTTCGTATGCCATTATTATTCTTACTCGTATTCCAATTCCAATTGGGATGCCACCCGAGCCGGGGCGCGGGAATTATTTATTTTTGTTCGATTTGCGCGGTGCTAGCCAAATCATTCGGCGAAAACCGCCCCCCATAATTATTGAATTACGGTGCGGTGCTAATGATAACCCTGGGGGGTCCTTAATGGCTTGATGAGGTGAGGTTATCATTCGATTGTTGATGTAGATTCGACGAACAACCATTTGAGGGGACATCCGTTCTGTAGTCGATCTCTTGCTCGTAGTCTGCCGTCGCCTCTGGGCCTGCCAGTCTTCGGGACAGGGATCAGCTCCAGCCTGGTCCTCCTGGCCCTCCCACCCCCGATGCCCTGGGCGCCGCGCGCCGCCCCCGCCCGCTGGGCGCTGGGCGCGTTGCTGGCCGCCAGCGCGGCCGCGGCGCTGCTGCTGCGCGCGCTGCGGCGCCGGCGGGCGGCGGAGGGCAGGCGGGCCGCCGCCCCTCGGCGGGCCAGCGCACGCCTTCGGCGGCCCCGCCGAGCGGGGGCCTCCTCCCCCTCCCCCTCCTCCTCCTCCTCCTCCTCCTCCTCCTCCTCCTCCTCCTCCTCCTCAGGCTCGAGTTCGCCAGAACCCGGGCTTGCCGACGCGCTTTTGTCGGAGGCGACGGCTGGGGCGGCGAGCCCAGGGGCGGGCGTTGCACGCAAATGCAGCCGGGGAGCCTCACCGAAGGCACGAGCCATCGGCGCCCTTGGATAGATGTATTGCTCCCGATTTTCGATTTTCGCCCCCGATTTTCGACCAGCCCGCCTGGATGTTGAAGGTCCAGTTTTCGTGGGATGTTTGCAGCGGGAGCTCGCGTCAAACCGCAGACTGGGTCGCGTCGTTCTCTTGACGGCCCCGTCAGGCCACCCCGAGTCCCCCGAACCCGAGTCCTGCGTCTCCCCGAGCCGACCGCCGGCCCGTGGCGGCCCTCGGCGGCTGCCCTCGGAGGCGGCGGCGAGCGAAGGCGGCGGCGGCAACGGTGACGAACGGAGACGCGACCGGAGACGAGGCCGACGACGGCGACGGCGACGGCGACGGTGGCGACGTTGACGACGACTGCGACGGCGACGGTGACAAGCGGTAGCAACGAATGGCGGCGCCGCCGTCGCCTCCGCCGCTGCCGCCGCCGTCCTTGTTGCCATGGGTCGTCGTCGTTTTCGTATCCGTCTTCATCCCGCCGTGATTTCATCTCGCCATGATTCGTCATCCTCTTCCTTGTCTTCGCCTCTTCCTCTTCCCCTCGTCGTCCTTGTCTTGGTCTCACTGGCCGCCTCTCCCCCATCCTCGTTCACCTCTCCATCCTCCATCCTCCTGGGGGACGGTCTGTGCGCTCAGGGACTACCAAGCATCTCGTCATTCACGTGCGGTCTCAAGGTCGCACCGAACGAAAAGGACAGACGCCCCCGGCAACTTGTCCGATCCGACCTCCATCCTCCTCGTCACCTCATCCCGGTCTTCCCCCGCCAGATCGACAGAATTGTGAATCACCAGTCCCTTCTCGAGTGCACACTTTGAGTCGTCTCATAGCGGTCGTGGCCTCTCTTGTCTTTTCCTTGGATGACCTCACCTGTCGTTTTCCTGGCGGTGCGGGTCTCCACGCCCAGCGCTGCCTAGCGATGTTTCACACGCTTTCAGGACGTTGTGGGGCCTATCCGGGCCGCAGTTGAGCCATGCGGGGCGAAACTCAGCCTTCCCGCCCTCCTCATTCCTCCTTGGTGGACAGGGTGTAGGAGTGGAGCTCCGCAAAATAAAGCACCTGCGAACGCAAACACCTGTAATGTTGTCGGCCCTACTTCCTGCAGAGCCCGTTCCCTGCATGTTGAAGGGATTCAGCCTCCATAGGGGATGGGACCGCGGCGGCGTTCCCTTCTGAACTCGTGCGGCGTCCGAGCCCGTGTGGGCCGCCAAGATGGACAGCCGATCGGGCCCAGTTCCGACTGTGGCTGCGCTCGCTCGGCCGCCGAGCGGGCTCGACCCCGAGCCCGTCCGTCGGCCGATCGGGCTCAGACGCCGAGTGGGCTCGGGAAGGAGCCCTGGGGCCCTCTGCCCCTGCTGGCGCCACACCCCTTCCCGGCCGAAGGGACGCTGGCCCCCCAGGGAGCTGCCTGCGGGCGGCGGCGCGGTCGCGGGCGGCGCGGCAAGCGACGCGGCGTGCTCGGACCCCGGGCGGGCCCCGGGCGGCGACGCGAACGCGGGTGGCGCGGCGGGCGGCGGGCAGCTTCTCGAAGGCGGGCCCCGGGCGGCGAGGGCGACGACGAGGAGGTCGGGGCGACGGGGGCGACCGAGGCCGAGGCCACGACGACGGCGCGGAGGACCGCGAGGAGAGTGAGGACGATGACGAGACGACGACGGTGGCGAGGAGGCGGCGGCGACGACGAGGAGGGCGAGGTCGACGACGAGGAGGGGCCTAAGTACGGGGACGTCGCCCTCCACTCCTTCCCGCCCTACCTCCTTCCTGACTTCTCCCCGCCTCCTTGCGGCCCGTTGCAGCGGGCCCCGACGGGCTTTGACGACGGCCTCCCTTCCTCCTTCTTTCGCGCTTGCCTGCGCGGAGCTCCGAATGGTTATGTCCACGCTTTATTCCCCTTCTTATAGGTAGCCCTTAGCCATCTGGGTCATGGGCTTCCGACTTCGGTTTTAGAGTGGCGTCCAAGGGCGCATCCTTATGATCCGGTCGCGGTGTATCCTACAGTCAAGCCGCATAATTCGAGGGAGTTTCTGTGGAACTCATGTCATCCTTACCCCCGGCACGCGGGAGAGTCGCTTCCAAACGCGCCTCCAGGGACCATTTCCGGCGCTGCACCGGGCGCGCCGGGCGTGTCCCAACGCGGCGTTCTCGCTCGAGACATCCTTGCAAAATCGCCACACGGGCCCCCAGCGCACCCCCAGGACATCCTCGCAAAATTACCACACGGGCCCCCAGCGCACCTCCAGGGACCAGTTCCGGCGCTGCACCAGGCGCACCGGGCGCGTCGGGCGTGTCCCACCCCGGCGCCCTCGCTCGAGACATCCTCGCAAAATCGCCACATGGGCCCCCAGCGCACCCCCACGGACCATTTCCGGCGCTGCACTGTGCGCACCGGGCGTGTCCCACCCCGGCGCCCTCGCTCGAGACATCGTCGCAAAATCGGTACACGGGCCCCCAGCGCACCCCCAGGAACCCCCAGGTGATCCCCGCCCGCCCTCTCCTCACCCTTCCTGATCTTCATTCTCTTCATCTCTCTCGCGCACGCGCCTTTTCTCTATATACAGAAACTCCCGATCAACCGCAGAGCGGCCGGCTAGTAAGGTTGAGCGGCTTTCTAAGTCTACCCTTGCATCCTTCCCTTTCGGCCCATCCTTGGCCGCGTTTGCTGGCCGCGCCCCGCTCGCAAAGTGTCGACATGACCTTCCAAGGCCCTTGCATCCTTCCCGTCCTACGTCCTTCTTATACGGGTTGACTGTGCTCCGCCGCCAGTCATCCACTGCCACCCCGCGTCCACCTCTCAGGCGTGACGCCGCGGCGCCTGCGGCAGCTTCAACTCACGGCCCTGCTGGAGAAGCAGAAGGCTCCGCGCCCCCTGGCCCCTCGCGGGTCGGCGGGCTCAGGGGGGGGGGCAGGAGGCGAGACCGAGAGGAGGTGGGGAAGGGGAAAACCCCTGAATCCCCCACAAACCAATGGAAAATCAATGACTTTTGCCTCGTGGGGCCATCTTGGGAGTGTTCTTCGAGGCTCCTTGAAACGTTTTGGAGCGATCTCGGACTTTTCGGGGTCATCCTGGATATGTTGGGACTCTTGGGAACCTCTTGGGGCTTCCTGGGGGCCTCTCTTTCGGGGCCTCTTTTGGGGCCTCTTGGGAGCCTCCTCTTGGGCCGGTTTAGGACCCTCCTGGAGTTCTGTCGGGCAATTTTAGGGCAGTCTTGGGGGCTTCGTGGGCCGTCTAGGAGCGTCGTGGATGCCTCTTTGGACGTTTTGGAGCGATCTTTGGGGGTACGACGGCTCCTTTGGGGTCGTCGTCGACCGTCTTGGGGCTCTTTGGGGTCGTTTCGGGAGCGCGCTGGGGCCGTCTTCGCGCTCTCGTGAGGTCCTCCCAGGTCGTCTGGGGGGCTGCCCGAAGCGCCCGGGGTGGGCCAAATTCGTCGGGGTGGGGAGTGGGGTGGGTATTTTCCGGGGTACTGGGTTGTATATCAATGTAAGAATAGGAATATGTGTATGTATACATATATATATATATATATATATACATACATACATATGAGTAGGCCGGGGGGGGGGCGGGGGAGGGGGGGGGGGGGGGGGGGGGGGGGGGGGGGGGGGGGGGGGGGGGGGGGGGCAAAAAATCGGTGCCGTGGCGGCTCCCCCGAACCTTTGGGGGGTCACAGACCCCCCGGGACTGCCCCGGGCCGCTTCCAAATGACCCACGACAGGCCACGCGGGGCGTACATATTGTCACGAAAGCCTGGAGAGGCCCCGAAGACGCCCAAGGGCGCCCCAAGAGGGCCCGTGAGGGCCCCAAGAGGGCTTTCAAGAGGCACACATCAGCACATGACCATAGTACAACGTGCGTTTTCGGCATATTCGCTGGTTTCGTCTTCACAGTGCCCAAGACGCCCCCGCGGAGCCCCAACACACCCCAAGAGAGACCCAAGAGGGCCCCAGACAGCCCAAAATGGTCGGCCTGCGGGGCTCACAGAACCCTCCAAGACGGCCCAAGAGGCCCCGAAGCCGGCCCAGGAGGCCCCCAAGACGGCCTCCAGGAGGCCCAAGAGGGCCCCGTTCGAAATCATGTTCCCGGAAACCTCTGCAGGAACATTACTTCTGGGCTCCCAGGGCCCCCTACTGAGCCCCAGGACAGCCTCAGCGAGGCCCCAGAGGGCCCGAGATGGCTTGAAGATGGCCGAAGGGGGCCCCAACAGGGCCTTCAAGAGGCAAACATCGGCCCGCTCCCTTTTGTAAAACGTGCATGTTCGGCACACTCGCTGGCTTCGTCTTCACAGTGCCCCAGACGCCCCCGCGGAGCCCCAACACAGCCCAAGAGAGACCCAAGAGGGCCCCAGACGGCCCAAAATGGTCGGCCTGTGGGGCTCACGGACCCCCCCAAGTTGGATGGCCCAAGAGGCCCCGAAGCCGGCCTAGGAGGCCCCCAAGACGGCCTCAGGGAGGCCCAAGAGGGCCCCGTTCGAAATCATGTTCCCGGAAGCCTTCCCGGGAACATGACTTCTGGGTTTCGAGGACGCCCAAGAGGCCCACATGACAGCCTCAGCGAGACCCAAGAGGGCCCGAGATGGCTTGAAGATGGCCGACGAGGGCCCCAAGAGGGCCATCAAGAGGAAAAATCGGCCCACTCCCTTCCGTAAAACGTACATTTTCAGCATACTCGCTTGCTTCGTCTTCACAATGCCCCAGACGCCCCCGAGGAGCCCCAACACAGCCCAAGAGGGCCCAAGACGGCCCGAAAGGGTCGCCTTGTGGGGCTCACGGAACCCCCCAAGACGGCCCAAGAGGCCCCGAAGCCGACCCAGGAGGCCCCCAAGACGGCTGTCGCAAAGCCTAGCAGGCGTGGCACTTTCTGGACACCATAAGGGGTGCGCAGGGGGTGGTCTCTCAGCGCGGCCGCTATCCACGACATTGTCGCAAAGCCTAGCAGATGTGGCGGTGGTCTCTCAGCGCGGCCGCTATCCACGACACTGTCGCAAAGCCTGGCAGGCGTGGCACTTTCTGGACACCATCGGGGGTGCGCAGGGGGTGGTCTCTCCGCGCGGCCGCTATCCACGACACTGTCGCAAAGCCTGGCAGGCGTGGCACTTTCTGGACACCATCGGGGGTGCGCAGGGGGTGGTCTCTCAGCGCGGCCGCTATCCACGACACTGTCGCAAAGCCTAGCAGGCGTGGCACTTTCTGGACACCATAGGGGGTGCGCAGCAGGGTTCAGCGCGCGCGCGCACGACACTGTCGCAAAGCCTGGCAGGCGTGGCACTTTCTGGACACCGCAGGGGGTGGTCTCTCAGCGCGGCCGCTATCCACGACACTGTCGCAAAGCCTGCAGGCGTGGCACTTTCTGGACACCATCGGGGTGCGCAGGGGGTGGTCTCTCAGCGCGGCCGCTATCCACGACACTGTCGCAAAGCCTAGCAGGCGTGGCACTTTCTGGACACCATAGGGGGTGCGCAGGGGGTGGTCTCTCAGCGCGGCCGCTATCCACGACACTGTCGCAAAGCCTAGCAGGCGTGGGACACTGCGCAGGGGGTGGTCTCTCAGCAGGCGTATGGCACTTTCTGGACACCATCGGGGGTGCGCAGGGGTGGTCTCTCAGCGCGGCCGCTATCCACGACACTGTCGCAAAGCCTAGCAGGCGTGGCACTTTCTGGACACCATAGGGGGTGCGCAGGGGGTGGTCTCTCAGCGCGGCCGCTATCCACGACACTGTCGCAAAGCCTAGCAGGCGTGGCACTTTCTGGACACCATAGGGGGTGCGCAGGGGGTGGTCTCTCAGCGCGGCCGCTATCCACGACACTGTCGCAAAGCCTGCAGGCGTGGCACTTTCTGGACACCATCGGGGGTGCGCAGGGGGTGGTCTCTCAGCGCGGCCGCTATCCACGACACTGTCGCAAAGCCTAGCAGGCGTGGCACTTTCCGGACACCATCGGGGGTGCGCAGGGGGTGGTCTCTCAGCGCGGCCGCTATCCACGACACTGTCGCAAAGCCTAGCAGGCGTGGCACTTTCCGGACACCATAGGAGATGCGCAGGGGGTGGTCTCTCAGCGCGGCCGCTATCCACGACACTGTCGCAAAGCCTAGCAGGCGTGGCACTTTCTGGACACCATTGGGGGTGCGCAGAGAGTGGTCTCTCAGCGCGGCCGCTATCCACGACACTGTCGCAAAGCCTAGCAGGCGTGGCACTTTCTGGACACCATAGGGGGTGCGCAGGGGGGGGGGGTCTTTGTGCGCGGCCGTTATCCTCTCCACTCTCCTCCCCGCTCTCCTCTTGACTGGTGTCGCCAACGGTATCGGCGGGGCAACGGCCACCAACATCCTTGTCACATGCTTCACTTCAGTTATCACCATTCCAGCCATAATATAAGTATGTGGGGTTCCTCGGTAGCGTAATTTTATGCGCGCTGATTTCGAACATTTCCCAACATCGGCTCTGGAGAAGGGGGGGACCATTCTAGGAGCGCGCGGAGCGAAGGGGGCGGCAATAGAAACACTACAAAGGTGCACCATATAGAAGATGGACATGGTGGAAAGAGCTAGGCACGAGAGAAGACGTTCCTGGTGGGGAGAAGCCTATTGGCGAGGGGTTCCAGGGGATGGGCGAAGCGTGACCGGACCAGCGTAACACGCCCCCCCAAGATTGCCCAAGAGATCTTCAAAAGCGACCAAAAGGCCTTGGTGTGGGGTGGGGGGTGAAGTGATGGTGCAGCCAATGTGAGGGTTCGCGTTGAGGGCGTGCCTGTATCTCTGCTTGCTTTCTCTTCCAAAGAGCGGCAAAGGTTTCGATAGCGCAGCATGCTGCCATACTACGGGACGATGCTTATATGGAGAGCTGGTATTTCGAGGAGTTGGCGGCGACGCCAGGACCATATCTGTCGTTTTCTCGCATTCGCGTCTCCCCCTTGTCCCACTTCTCAGCCATGCATGCTCCTCTCGTGGGTACAGCTCGGCCCGCCGAGAAGGAGGGCGTGCCTGGCTAAGGATACGTTGCGTTCCTGCCGCGGTTCGGTGCCAGCCAGATTCAGTCACTTGCCAATTTCTCCAACTTGGACGCCCACGGGTCGTGCACCCTGGCGTTGCATCCCGACGGCGGGCCCCGATTGCTTCATCAACTCACCACCACCGCCTTCACAACGACCGCTGCACTTGCCGCCTCGGACCCGCTTGGCTTCCGCACGCTCCCCACCTGATCCGCATCGTCGCGCCCACTTCTCCCGAAGCCGTGCCCCCTCCCACGGATACGTTGGCGGCGCGCACGAGGGGGCGACACCAGAAAGGGCGGCCTTCTGAGAAGGCAGGGGGCTTTTCATAAGGCAGGGGTCCTCTTAGCTGGGCCCGGGGGGGCTTGTGAGAAGGCCCCTTGCCGCTTCGGAAGTTGCCCCGCCTTCTCAGAAGGCCCCCCGCCGTCTCAGGCCGCCCCCTCGCGCAACCCGAATTTTGCGCGCGGCCAGAGACGAAGGGCTCTCCTGGCCTCCTCCGCCCCCTTTCAGTGGTGTGGGATATTGGGGCCCCCGGCTAACTCGATCCAGCTTCGGCTGATTGCGTCCAATCTTGGCAACATTGGCACCAGTCCCAATTGGTCTTCGTACGAGAAAATGTGAAGATTATGGGAAGTTTCTCATTTTTCATATCATATCGTGAGCAGTCAAGGAGATGTCGTTTCTGGTACGATCGTGAGGCGTGAGAAACTTCTGGGAAGCTTCTCACGTTCTGCAAATCTTCCCAGAAGTTTCGTATGTATCGCCAAGGTCCCCAGGAGCTCCCACGTACTGCGAAGCTTCCCAAGTGTTTCTCATGCTCTGTAAGGCCTTCCAGAAGGTTTCGCGTTCTCATAGGAAACGCTTATCTGATAGAATTCTGGGAAATTTCTGACAGGATCCTGGAAGGTTTCTGAGCTGATTCCGAGAGGCTTCTGGGATGACTCTGAGAAGATGGACTCGTAGAGGGGAGCCTCAGAAGTCTTGGAGGGACTCCTGAGGACTCAAACCGGTTTCTTAGAGGACTCTGACAGGCTTCTGAGAGAAGCCAGAGACTCGTACGCGACGACTCCCAGAGGCTGTCTGCAAGAGGACATGTTGATAGGACTCTGAAGCTTCTCCCTCCCTTCTCCTTCTCGCTCCCCCTCCTCCCCCTGCTCTTCGAGCATCTCCCACTCCGCTCAGACCTTCTATCGCCCCCCCTGGGTGCTGTCTGAAGCGAGTGCCGTGCATTTTTGGGCTGTGCTCGCAGCCCTCGCCAGCAGGTCCAACACTGCTGGTTTTGCTGATCAGTAGTGGAGCCGTTGATGCCAAAAAGACCTCCTCCTCCTGCTCCTCATTCTCCCTCCTCCCCTCCCCCTCCTCATCTTTCTGCCCTCTGCTCCCCCTGCTCACCCCAGGTGGAGCAGGGGCATCTTCGGGGTATGTCCGGGTCATGCCTCTCCTGAGCGGTTGTTCCGCAAGGCCCGGGTTAGGCCATTTCCGGGGCGTGCCCCGTCCAGGCCGCTTCCCCTCGCCTCCCAGAACCCTCTGGGCGCGCGCGCGGGCTCCTTAACTTTCCTTGCCGTCTGGCGGCTGCCGCCTCTGACCGCGATCTGGCGGCTGCCGCCTCTGACCGCGAGGATGCTGCGCAGCTAGCCGACGAGACAATAGTGTGAGGCGGAGGAAGAGGCGCAGGTTGGCCTCCGTCTTCGGTCGCCGCTCTGTCCCTCTCACGGCGGCGCGGTCCTCCCGCTCTGGTGAAAGCGGCCAACAGCTCCGGAGAGCGCGGCCGCCCGGTCCATGGCGGAGGCGCATTGTTGGGCTGGAGAGGGAGAGGACGGCGAGGAAGAGGCGATGATCGAGGAAAGGGACACGCTGACCATGACCAAGATGTCGCGGGACCTGGTCGACGCCGATCTTGGTGAGGGTCCATGCCAGCCGTCGCCGATTTGCGGTGATGATCCACGAATCGACGGTGACCAAGCTGGACGGTGACCAAGGTCGGCACCGCCTTTCCGCGTACGTCATGGTCACAATCTTTTTCCCCTCCAGATGAGATGGAGGAGGACAAGGAGGCGAGACTCTTGCCTAGGATCACTCGCGCGTGTGGCCGACATACGTGGAGAATGCGGGGGGCATGGGACGAGCGGGAGGCAGTAGCATTTCTTGATTTCGGTCTGTGCCACGAGAAGCAGGCCACAAGCGAGCGCTCGTGCGCGCGTGCCGCCGCGCGGAGTGTGTTTTGGCACCGTGTGGCTTCCAAGCGAGGGGAGGGAGGACGACTGCGCACTGTCGAAACCTGGCGTGGAGGATCGCCGGAACACGTCGTGTGGATGACCGCGTTTCGCTGGGCGCGGGAATCCCCTCCCAGCCGCGGTGCCCGCTCAGCCTTCCTTGACGCTGGTCCCGGGGCGTCGCCTTGCAGGGGCCCCGGCGGCGGCGGGGCCAAGGAAGGGCAGCAGCGCTGGCTGAACGGCGGCGGTTTTGAGGGACAGCTGTCTCCGCTGATCCGGCTGGCTTCTGCTGTTGCGCGCAGCGGTGCTGAGGGGCCCGGCTTGCACACACCTGCCAGTGTCTCCGCCTCCGCCTCGTCGTCCTCCTCTTCATCCTCTCGCTCCTCTCATGGCGGTGATGAGGTGTGCTAGCGCCCTACAGCTCAGGTCGGAGAGGCCCGAGCGAGAGGTCGCCCGAGGGCAGATGCCCAGGGATGGCGGGAGAATTTATGATGCTGGTCGAACTTGGCATGAAGGAGGTGGGTCCCGAGGGGTACGCGTCCTGGATCCCAGGGGAAGCTTTCCCTAGGACGAGTTTTTCGTCACGAATCGTTTTCTGCAGGTCCTGGGGCCTGGGGAGGGCCCAGAAGAGCCGAAAAGCGACAGAAAACCTCCAAGGGCCCTTCTTTCCTCAGGGCCACCTTCCTTCGTGGCGACCGAGTGAATTTATCACAATTGCTTTCGGTCCCAGCTTCTCTCGTGTCCAGCGCTGACCCCTCGAAGTGGAGCGGCGCGGCCAGTCAGCACCTGCATTTCCCATCCCTGCCTTGCTCCTGCGCGCGCGTGCTGGCAGGAGGGAGGGCCAGAGCCATTCGAACTCGGGCCAGTCTGAAGAGGCGACGAGGTCGCCGCAAGTCGCCCAGAGCGCCTGAGAAAACGAGCCCTCCCAGCTCACAGGCTTGAGACCGCCATCTGTGGTACTATGTCGGAGGCAGGGATGTATACATGACCACCGCCTGGAGGGTCAGTTTTCGGAGCCTCGGCACGCAACGGATTCACTTGACTGTTTGCATCTTGACGATCCTGAACCGTGCCAGAAGGCTATGCTTGGGACTTCAACACCGCGAGTCAATGTAACTGCTGCACCTTCAAAATCCGGAATTCTTCCAGGACGCCGCTTCTGGTACGCTGATCATGTGAATCCGTGAAACTCTCGCGCAAAGTTTGAAAACGCATGTGCTCGGCGCTAAGGCGAGAGCCACATTTTGAACAGGAGCCGCCTCAATCCGTGAAACCCTTGCAAAGTTTGAAAACAAAAATGCGCGGCGCTAAGGCGAGAGCCACATTTTGAAAACCACCCGCCCTCAATCTGTGAAACTCTTGCAATGACCCGCGCTCTATCTGTGAACTGTTGCCAATGTTTTAGCCTCAGGGCCATAAATGGTGAGGAAATATCAGGCTAAACGCCGGGCCCGTCTTAGAAACTGGCCTCGGGGTGTGTGAAGGAAAAGTTATTTATAATGAAAAGGAATGGAGGAGGAAGAGGAAGAGTTGGAATAAAAGATTGTTGCTGAAGACCGCTCGACGTAAAAAGGAGGAGGCAACATGAGGGGATAGGAGGAACGTTGTGGCGCGGAAGGGGGAAGGCGAGTGAAGATGATGGCGATGCTAAACCAGATAATGTTGAGGGTGATGAGTATGCTGAATTTGAATATGATGATGCTGATCATGATGCTGATGCTGATCATGATGCTGATGATGACGATGATGTTGATGTTTATGATGCTGCTGATGGTAATGAATATGATGGTGGTGATGATGAGATTTATATATTAATTGCTTGATTGATTGATGGATGGATGACGGTGGCGATGATGTTGATGATGATGTTTATGATGATGTTGATGATGATGATGATGATGATGATGGTGATGATGATGATGATGCTGATGATGATGATGATGATGATGATGATGGTGGTGATGATAATGATGATATGGATGACGATTGTGATGATGATGGTGATGATGATGCTGATGATGATGATGATGATGATGATGATGATGATCATGATGATGATCATGATGATGATCATGATGATCATGATGATCATGATGATCATGATGATCATGATGACGATGACGGGATGGAGGAGGAGAAGGAGGAGGAATCTGATCAAGAGGAGAGGAGGAGGGCGAGGTGGTGGAGGAGGAAGAAGAGCATGAGCTGGAGGGTGAGATGGGAGGGAGTGGGAGGGACGACGACGGCTAGAAATGCGCGGAGCAGCCTGGCAGGGCGGGCTCTGGCCCTGCTCGGCGGCGGGCTCCGTGGGTGGGGCCCGCCTTGCGTGCGGCGTGTGGCGGGGCCGCTGGGGCAGGCGCTGTGCGTCGTCTGCAAGCCGCCGGACGTGCGCGTGGACGTGCCGCGGCGGCGGCCAGACTACTACGCCGCGGACGAGCCACTGCGGCACTTCCCAGAGGAGGTGACCGTGGAGGACTCGGGGGCAGTGTGGGGGGAGGAGAAGGTACCGATGCCGTTGCTCGTCTTGGAGGGTCCTCGTCGCCACGGCTGGACTCTCTTCGGGATTATGGTCAGGACGCACCCCAGGAGAGGTCTGGGGAGCCGCGGCATCCGTACCACTTTGTCACGCCAAGACTGGCACAAGCAGAGCACCAGCGGAGAAACAGGTCCCGACGCCGCCGCTCTGTTCTCGCTCCCCACCAGACAGGCTTTCAGGTTTTTGGACAGGAGTTGCCGACCCGTTTCTCCCACCCAGCACACAGCAGCGGCCAGACCCCAAGAGTCAAGGTGGTCTAGATGACCAATGCGGATCCAGAGTTCGCGGAGCCCCACCAGAGAGGCGTCACGCCCCACCTCGCCTACTCAGCATACCGCGGCTGCCAGGCCTCAAGAGTTTCGGGTGATCCCTGGGGATCCCGCCTCATGTGCCCCACAAGGAAGCCGCCAAACCGTCTTGGCGTCATGCCGTCCACAGACATACCAGTGACGGACGTCAGTATCACACATCCATAACACACCAGTGTCACACACACACACACACACACTCACACCAAGAACATTCACCAATAACATCATCAGTTCACAGAAGGAGCAGACATCAACGACTGGCATCATAAACATGTACATGTGTAACACATTAGTAACATGTTCCAGCCATTGACGTTGAGAGCACGCACCAGGAGCAGACAGGCATAGCAGGCAGCAAGGCCATGCTCCAATACCAGCAGCCATCATCAAGGTGGCATGTTGAAACCATGTATCAATAGCTTACGGCAAGAAGAAGCACGTAGACCTGTCAACAATAGCGTACGTACATCGAGAATACACATCAAACGCATGTGGCAAGCACGAGCACGGCGCCCACATCAGCACGATGCTTCAATAGCGGAATCATGCATGCAATCGTACCGCCTACCAGCATCACATGTCAATAGCAGACATCAGCATCATCCCATTTAGAACAGACAGCAACAGCACACACACACGGCACACATGATCTCGTACCCTGCCCCCATAATGTACACCACGCTCACGCTGCCAGAGAGCACATACACACCGGTAGCATGCACACATATCAGCTGGCCGCTCTGCGGTTGACCGGTAGTTTCTGTATACAGAAGAATGGGTGTGCGCTTCTTGGCGAGAGGAAAATGATCGAGAGCAGATCGAGCGTGAGGATCAGGAGGGCGAGGCTCGTGAGGGGGAGGAACAAGAGAGTGAGGGTAACGCGGTTGAGGATCAGGCGAGCGTGGAGCAGGAGGGTGAGGATGTGGAGAAGGAGGGCCACGTGAGGATGTGGAGCAGGAGGGGCAGGTGAGGCTGTGGAGCGGGAGGAGTGGAAATGGTCTCTGGGGGGGCGTTGGGGGCCCGTGGGGCAATGTTGCGAGGATGTCTCGAGCGAGAGCGCCGGATGGGGACGTGCTCAGCGCAGCGCCAGAAATGGTTCCTTGGAGTGCGTTGGGGGCCCATTGGGCGATGTTGCGAGGATATCTCGAGCGAGAGCGGATGGGGACGCACCCAGTACAGCGCCGGGGGAAGTCCTTGGGGGTGCGCTGGGAGGCGACTTTCTTGCGCGTCCGGGGTCAGGATGACGTGAGTTCCACAGAAACTCTCTCACCTTAGACAACCTTACTACAAGTTCGTAACAAATCGGAGGTTGATAGACCTCCTACCCTGATACGTCGATTAGCGGATTTGCCGTTTTCGGTTCGCGAGAGTGCGTCGCGGCCCTCATGTTTGCGGGTCCATGTGCGTCGGTTTCGGTTTTAAGGCCGTTTTCACTAAAGGGTGGCTTACTAAAGGGAGGTTTTTCCACCGCCGAATAAGCATCACACCAATCATAACACAAACAATACATGATACCAAAGGTACGTCAGTAGCGTACATCAAGAACGCATAGCAAGAACAGGCATCACGATCCCACATGCATGCTGCAAACCAATCCCATCTACCAGGAACTTGCATGACGAACATGCGCTCATGTCATGGTGTTCGACCTCCTACCAGTTACATCAACAGGGAAGGTACATGCACACGTATTCTACACTAGTAAGAGACACCCTCGCCACCACCATCGCCACAGGGCCACGCATCCGGAAGGGAGCGTGGGATGAGGAGCTCGCGATTGTCAACTTTTCGGGAATTGCGAAACGAGAATCGGACGATGGAGCGCATCACAGTTGTGAAGCACAAATTTGAGCGCCCGATTGTGGAGCAGAATACGTGCTGCGAGATGGAGAGAGGAAGGGATGAAGGAAGAGGAGGCGAGAAAAGGAAGAAAGGAGAAGAGGAGCAAAACAGGCACCCGAGGCGAAACACTCTCTCTGCCGGCCCATCCTGGGTGGACGCCAGATCTTTAGAGGAGTTGTTGCGGGATGGTTTATAAACGTGGGGATGTTTCCACATACTCCAAGGTAGCCCGTCGCTGCCGCCGCCGCCCCCGCTTCTTTGCGAGAGACACTGGCAACGAGCGTACATACATGACACTACCATGCATCATAATAGCGGGGGACCACGACCGCCAATGTGTGGCCCAGGCCGCCAGGCCCGTCCCTGGGAGGCCCCACCTCGCCTCCCAGAGGGATTCGACAGCCGTCCAGGCGGCCGCAGATGGCCCCGAGCCACCTCCAAGACGGCCCCCAGGAGTCGCAGACGGCTGAAGACTCAGGCGAGCTCCCAGACGGCCCCAAGAGACCACCACCCCTGACAGATCCTAGAAGCTCAAAGCAGATAAACAATTGAATGGGAAACATGTGTTTTTTGCTTCCTCGCGCCGTCTCGCCTTTTTCGCCCACGATGGGCTGCGGAGGCCTTCAGATCGCTTTTACTGCGCTTCCGCAGCCGTCGCCGCTGCCGTCGCCCCGTCTCGAGGCCCGAGGGCCCCGGGACCACGACGGGCTTCGCGTGGGCCTTGGAATTCCGACGGCACACCACCACCGTGCCAGGCCAGGGCCATCCTGGGCCCTAGGATGGTGCATAGACCTTCCTGGCCTCGGCCAGGAGGGCGTATACACCATCCAAGGGCCCAGGATGGCCTTGGCCTGGCACGGTGGTGGTGTATAGATGCTTCCTGCGTATGAATCGCTCCCAAGACGGCCTCCAGAGGCAGACGGTCAAAGAGAGCCTGCAGACGCCTCAAGAGATGCTCAAAACAATAACCGCACAGGGCCCCAGGAGACTCCTTTGGACGCCCCCCGCGAAGCCGAAAAGCTTGGAACACCAGCAGGAAATGTATGATTCTATCTTCTCGCTTTCTCGTCTCCAATGGCGGAACTGCAGGGGAGCAATCGTGCATAGGCGCGCTGGACTCCTTGTGGGGCACGATTGTGCCGGAAAACCTGGGTGCCCCTGCGCTAACACGCCCATTGAGGACGCAGGTGGAGTTCCCTGTGCGGCGCGACCCGCGTGAGGCATGAGCTGAAATGGGCGGGGGGGCGCCATGCGAAGCTGCCAACCAGTGCCATAGTTCAAGCTCCGTCCGGGGCACGGTTCGCGTGAGGGGTGTGCCGCAATGGCTGGGGGGGCGATGTGCGAATTTTGTCTCTGGGGTTGTGGTCGTGCTCCCTGCGGGCACGATCCGCGTGAGGAGTGTGCCGCAATTGGTGGGGGGCACTATGCGGACCCCGTCTCTGGGGCCGTCAGTGGAGCTCCCTCTGGGTCACGATCGGTGTAAGATGTGTGCCGAGATTGGCAGGGTGCGGGATGCGAACCTTGTCTCCAAGGCCGTAGGTGGATCTCCCTGCGGGGCACAATTCGTGTCAGAGGTGTGCGGAAGTGAGCGGGGCGACGCTATGAAGTTAGCGAGGAGACGCTATGCGAAGCATTCCTCTGGTGCCGTAAGTGCAGTTACCTGCGGGGCACGTTGCACTTGAGGGGCGCGCCGCCATGCGAATCTTGTGTCAGGGGCCGTACACGAGCCCCGTGAGGGGTGTGCTGATATTGGCGGGGGGGCGCTTTGCGAACCTTGTCTCTGGGGCAGTAGGTGGAGTTCCTGAGGTGCACGATCGATGTGAAGGACGTGCCGAAATAGGCGGGGGGTGCTGTTGAGGTAAGTTTGCGCACGATGTCACAACTATTCCTCATGATATGATTGTGCGCATGCCAATTCGATTATTGATCTGACGCTGGCTTTGCCTGGGTTAGAACCCAAGTGCGCGCGAAGCGCACGCGTGGTTCAAGTATGAATGTACCCGGCCACCGCGAATCCGAGAGGACTTGGGGATAGAGAGAAAGAACGTGCACGGGCAGACATTTTCGGAAGCCCGCCCCGACTTCTTTGCGGCCGTCTTGGAGCCAGCGTGATTCATCTGGTGAAGGGCGGTGGCGGCGGGATCGGCCGAGCGGCCAGCGGAGAGTGCCCGAGAGCCACTTGCTGAGCATTCTTGCCGTCACAGGGGCGGCGGCTCCAGCCGCCTTCGGCCCACACCACGACTGTGCCTTCTCTGTGCGTGGAAGCGCGGTGTGAGCGATTGAAGGCCGGAGCATATTCCCAGCTGTGCTCACGGCGAGCCCTTAGGCATACGCACGGATGGCCCACGCCCCAAGAGATTCGGTGGGAGTAGTTACTGCGGTTGCCTGGGTTCTTCGGGGCATGCGGCCTTATTGGTTCCTCGTGGGGGTCTCTTGGGCGGCCCATTGGGGGCCTCTGCGGGGGCATCTGTTGGAGTCTCGGGTCCATCTTGGAGGGCGAGGGGCGGATTTCGGGGCCCGTCCGCGGTCCCCCTTCGGGGCTCCTCTCGGGGTCGTCTTGCTGGCCTTTTGGCGGGCTCCAGCGGCCGACCCGACGCCTTTTTGTTTGGAGTCTGTCCGGGCGCCCTGGGTGCTCTGGTAGCGGCACGAGTGGCAACAGGAGTAAGGCGCACGTGCTCTGTTGGCAGGTCCTCGGATGGTCTGGGCCTCTTGAGTTAGCGCCAAGGGCCCCCGAGACGGCCCCAGGGAGCCCAAAGGTGGGGCCTCTGGGGCAACCTTGAGGCCTGCTGGGAGCCTTGATTCCAAGCTTTAGGTGCAGTCACTGGGTGCAGTCACGCGGGCAGTTTGGGGAAAGTTCGCGAGAGTGCCCAGGAGCTCAGGAGCACCTGTTAGTGGCCGTTGGTGCTCTTCCAACATATCTTCCCAGTGTAATATGACCAAGGACCCGGGGTCATCCCACCTCTTGCCAAAGGGCGCTCGCAGGTCTGCTGGGGTTCTGTGCTTGGATATCTTTTGTTCTGGTGCTGGAGGGAGGGCCAAGCAGCTCATTGTCGCAGGACTGGTTCCTTGGCAGATACCGCGGGGAGAAGTTCCGCCTGGTCAACCAGCTCGATTTCGCCACCAGGCTTGGGGGTTCAGTCGCAGCTTGTTGGGCGTCGCTCGCGCTGCGTGCTCGCCAAACCTTCCACCTGCAGACAGCGGGGGGGCCAGAGAGGGAGGGCGATGGACGTGGCAGAGGAGCGGGCGCTGAAACCTCTGAAGAGTGTCCGTGATGATTTTTCGCGATGCAGATCCAGTGCACGCCCAACCTCACTCGAGTGAGCGAGCTGGGCAGAGGAAAAACTAGCCGGGTACCAGGGGCCGTGGGGGTTCCCAGGGTCCAGGAAAACGGGCGGCAGAACGAGGTTTTGAAATAAGCTGTAGTCGACGGCATCAAAGTTGACGTATCTACTGAGCTCCAGGGGGGTACCATAACAATAGAAATAGTCTTTGATATCAGAGAGCGAGAACCAGGCCTGCTCTCCCTCACCAATGGCAACGGTCCGCCCACGCGGCTCCGGTGCTTATCGGGAGGTGGGGAGTCGGGCGGAAGCATCGATTCGTAGCACGACAATCGATCACCAGACGTTGCCGACCGTTTTCATTGCGCACAGCAAAAGCTCCCACCTTGCAGGCAGGCTTCGAAACATAGGCAATCAACCCCGCCTCATGCATCTTGGACATCAGATTTTTTAAATGCTTTTTACTCACCCCGGCGCTTCGGATCAGAGTAAATTTTCACAGGTGCCTGTGTCTCGCACTCGGCCCCCCATTCTTCCTCGATTAACAGGATGTGTTGCTCGAAATCGACGAGAAATTCACTGGCATCACTAGGCAGACGATCCGCGAGATCCACAGGCTTTGTTCCAGCACGGGGCACAGAGATCAGCTCTGAGTCGTAGGAAGCGAGGCTAGCGGTGGGTCCGTCTTCATAAGGACGGCCAGACCCGAGAAGCGCCGAGAGGGCCTCCTCGGAACTAGGACTAACAACATTAGGCTTGAAGGTGCGAGTTGCGCCTTGGAGCCGGTTGAGAGCTTCTAACTGGCAAGAGGATGCCCAGCGCAAGCTCGGCTCAGAGAAACCTTCAAGACAATCCAGTGCATCCACCATTTCGTTGACTCGATCGTAGCACCGATCCCTCTCAGCCAGGCGTTGTCTCACCCCTCGGGATGACTCAGTCTGACGCCGTTCCCAGCACTCCATGCCGAGTCGCGGAAGAGGGAGCAGTTCTCGTTGAACGAGGCGTCTTTGCTCGGTCTGGGCGCGGGGCGCCGCGCGCGCGGCGGGAGGGGTGCCCACACCCTCCTCGGGCGGGGCCATCATTTCCCCCCCCCGGCGCCAGCTGCGCCGGGGTCGGTCTCCTGGCCCTCCCCGCTCCCCTCCTGTGGCCTCTTGGGCCCACGCGACAACCGCATCTCCTCGGCGTACTTGCGCTGCTCCTTGAGGATAGAGCTGCGTTCTACCACGCGGGCAGCCACCTGGCGAGTGGGTGCTGGCGCCACCAGCGCACCACCCTTCGTGACACCCCACCCCATCATATCGTCGGCATGGGTGCAGTTCGCCTTCGCAGGGTTGTTCGCATGGGCGGACGCAATCGCAGCTCGAAACTCTCCAGGCACATGAGGTTCAGCTGATCCAGGTCGCCAGTTCAGATGCCACTCTCACTCGCCCACGCTCTGGAGCGAGCAACTGGGCCCAAACCCGTCTGCACGATCTTCTGGAGGTACCATTCCGAACTGGGCTCACCCTCGAGCTCGCAGTCATTGAAACCGACATGCTCCATCACCTCCACTGCCTCGCCGAAGGTCCTGAAACGCTTGTCCCCGCGCCACTTTCACCGGCAGCACGCAGAGGTCGCCCTCGTCCTCGGGGGCGGCGGCTGGCCTCGGCTCCCCGACCTCAGGAGCCCCACCTCCCCGGTGAGCCGCGGGACCCGGGACGCCGGGCGGCGCCGCACGCGGGTCGACCAACGCAGCACCGCCTGCCGGGGCCTCTGCCGCCTCCGCGACCGCGAGCGCCCTCACGTACACCTCCGCCAGGTTGGTGCCTGCCGCGAAATCGTAGAACTTGTCGTTCGAGCGAAACCCTGGACGAGCATCTCTCGGCACCAGCACGCCATCGGCCTGGAAGGACCGTGTGTCAATCGAGGCTCCCTCCCCCACCTGCTCCGGATACACGGCGCCGTCCCGGGTGGCTACCCACCACACCAGATGGGGAGTCCAGGCTCGACCGGCCATTCGCCGATTTGCTGCCCCTATCAGCTCCGCCGTCGTCTCCTTTATCAGCAAGCGAGCGTGCCACGTGCCACTCTCCGTCGAGGTAATGCGTCTTACGCAACATGACGCCACGCACAGACCAAGCAGCGCAGGTCCAACCGAGACAGACGCCGGCCAAGAGCCTAGCGAGGGGGCCCACCAGGAGGATGCCCCACTTCAAGGAGCTCGGCCCGAGGGTGTACTCCTCGAGCGCGCAGCGGCTCAGCGAGCCAGCAGCGTTAGTGACCGCGTCGGAGGCGAGGGCACTGAAGGCGACACGGCCGCCGTGGAGGAGGTGTGCGAACATACAAGTGCGTGCCCGACTTCTGGCTCCGCTAGCCAGAAAAAACTGGAGCCATCACGAGTACGAACGGGCTCGACTCGGATCGGTGGCTCAGCGGCGATTCGTTCGCTTTGTCACATTTGGATAAATCCTAACATGCCTTTCTCCTATCTCCTGATCCCACCCTCATCATCTTCAGCATTATCTTCTGCCTCCCTCTGTCCAGCTCTACCCCACCAAACCTTACCCCTTCTCCTACTCCTCCTCTTCACCCATTTGCGTTTCCACACCTCCCGTGTCACCTTCCTTCTTTCATTACTTTTCCGCCTAGCTTCCCTTTGCCCGCCATCCACCCTGCCACCCCCTTCACTGCTGTAACTCTTGACCAGTTATACAGAGAGGCTGCAGTCATGCGTCCACAGTTTGCAGTGGGAGACACATGGAGGGATTGGCAGGTGACAGATGAGCACCGCCCCAAGCACCGGCGAAACCTAACCGCGCCTCGCGGCCTCGGCTTCTGAAAAGGGTTCTTCTCCAGGGTGCCGCATGAGAGCGCTCGTTTTTCTGGTTCTTGTTCTGCGTCTTCGTATTCGTATTTCGAAACCATCTTGTGGTGTCGGCTCCTCGTTTTGAAGAGAGAGCGCCCCGCGTCACCTCCCGCCCTCCCCCTCCTCCCTCCTCCCCCTCTTTGCTTCTGCCCTCCGCATGTTTCTGTTCGGCACACCCCTCACACATTTCGTGGCCCCATGGGGAGCTCCACCGACGACCCCAGTAGCTGCGCCCACATGACACCACCGCACCCCTCCTGTGGCCCAAAAGGGAGCTCCACCGAAGGCGCCACTGGCTGCGCTCACATGGCACCACCACACCAATTTCAGCACGCCCCTCCCACACTTCGTGGCCCCAGAGGGAGTTTCGCCGAAGGCCCTGGTGGCAGCGCTCGCATGACACCACCGCGCCCATGTCGGCACACCCCTCACACGTTTCGTGGCCCCCGGAAGGAGTTCCACCGAAAACCCCAATGGCTGCGTTCGCATGACACCACCGAACCCACTTCGGCACACCCCTCACACGCTTCGTGGTTTCATTAGGAGCTCTACCGCAGGCCCCAGCGGCTGTGCTCGCATGACACCACCGTGCCCATTCCAGCACACCTCTCACACGCTTCGTGGCCCCATGGGGGGCTCCACCGCAGACCCCAGTGGCTGCGATCGCATGACACCACCGCACCAAATTCGGCACACGGCTCAGACGTTTCATGACCTCATATGGAGCTCCACCGAAGGCCCCGGTGGCTGCGTCCGCATGACACAACCGCACCCACGTCGGCACGCCCCTCACACGTCTCGTGGCCCCATTCGGAGCTTCACCGAAGGCCCCACTGGCTGCGCTCGCATGGCACCACCGCACACATGTCGGCACGCCCCTCACACGTCTCGTGGCCCAAAGGGAGCTCCATCGAAGGCGCCGGTGGCTGCGCTCGCAGGACAAAACCGCACCCATGTCGGCACACCCCTCACACGTTCCGTGGTCTCACAAGGAGCTCCACCGAAGGCCCCAGTGGCCGCGCTCGCATGGCACCACCGCGCCCACTTCGGCACACTACTCACACGTTTCGTGGCCCCTTGGGGAGCTCCACCGAAGGCCCCAGTGGGTGCTTTCGCATGACACCACCGCGCCCATGTTGGCACACCCTCTTACGTTTCGTGCCCCATAAAGAGCTCCACCGAAGACAGAACCAACAGCTGCGTTACCCACAACTGCATATGGTTGCGTCTTTTGCCAGGATAATTGTTTTCTGTTTCCTCATACTTCTCATTTTGCCCGTGTGCTGCTGTTCCCCGTCGGCGTGGCCGTCTCCGTTTCCGTGGCGGTCGTCGTCGCCGCTGTCGTCGCTGTCGTCGTCGGGGTCGTCGTCGTCGTCGTTGTCGTCGTCGTCGTCGTCGTCGCCGTCGTCGTCGTCGTCGTCGTCGTCGCGTCGTCGTCGTCGTCGCGTCGTCGTCGTCGGCGGTTGCGCGCTGCAAGCGCGTCCGGAGCGCGCGGGCCGCACGCGCGCCTCGCAGCGGCATCTTGGTCCTCGGCAGGACGAAGGAGGGCGCCGCCTGGGCGAGCGCGGCCCTCAGGCGCGTTGGCGGCTGGGCGGCGGAGGTGGGGGGCGCAGGATGAGTTTTCTGATCGGAGGCCTGGAGACCGGCTCCAACGCCAATATCGGTGGTTACCTCCGCCGCGGGAGTGTGATGCCGATCTCGGTGACGGCGGTGGTAACATTCACGCTTCCTAGGCGAGGTGGCCGACAGGTTACCACCAACACCTGCATCTAGGATCATCTTCCTCCGGTGGAGGCAACCACTTGTGTTACGTTGGTGCCAAATCCCAAGCCTCCAAATTTAGTAGGGAACGGAGGGGGAAGGAGGAGAGGATGAGTGGGAACAACGACGGAGTCGCATTCTAGAATCACAAGGCCTGAGCTCGACCAGAACTAGCATGAGGAAAGGAAAGGAGTTGGATGAGGATATCGTATTTGGGGGGCCGAGAAGGACATAGGATAAACAGTTAGAATCAAAGCGGCAAGTTCCGCCACCGTGCCAGCCCAGTATTTTTTTGTGGCGACTGTTAGAGGGTGTGAGATTCGTGATGATGATAACTGTGATCATGACAAGTATGATGATGATGAGGATGATAATCACGATGATGACGATGATGATGCTGACGATGATGATGATGATGATGATGATGATGATGATGATGATGATGATGATGATGATGATGATGCGTCTGCTGGTACGGATGATTACAGTGATGCTGATAATGATGATGATGATGATGATGATGTTGATGATGATGATGATGATGATGATGATGATGATGATGATGCTGATGCTGATGCTGATGATGCTTATGCTGATACTGATACTGATACTGATAATGATAATGATAATGATAATGATAATGATAATAATAATGACAATGACAATGACAATGATAATGATGATGCTTGGATGGAATGCAGTAAGTGGGAGTGAAGAGAGTGGGGCCGCACAACGTTGTGGCTCAAGTTTTTCTGAGGTCGCCCAAGCGTCATCGGATGTGGTCGCAGGCCGTCACGTGGGCGTGGGATGCTTCCCTCACCTACTTTGCCTCCTGCCCCAAGTCTCCGCCCTGCCCCCAGTGTCCGCAGTGCCCTGCGATCCCGGCGCTGCCTGCCCGTTCGGCCTGCCCTGACGCGCCAGCGCCGATCCTTTCACCGCAGGCCAGCGGCCTCGGGTTCGGCCTCCGGGACCTCCGCCTGCTGGCGCTGGTCGCTGGGCTGCTGCTCCTGGCGAGCTGTGGGTGCTTGGCCGCGGCCATCGTCGCCGTCTGGGGCGGCCTCCGTCGGTGCAGCGTGCGCGGTGAGGCGACGCCGCAGGCTGCCGACGGCGCGCAGTCGATCGCGGTTCGCGAGGTGAGCGTGGGCGCGCTGACTCAGGTGCAACTGTCCTTGCTCCTCCACCGGCGCTCGCAGAACTAAGATGGCGGCGGCGGCTCCGCCGCCTGTGCCTGGCCTTGGGATCGAGGCTGGGGATTTCTTGGCGCAGTACAACGTGCCCGGCGCGCCGTTGCTCCACGAGAGGCCCGTGCTGATCGAGCCAGGGGCTGGCACCACGGTAAGCGTGCTGACCCCAGACGGGGACAACTATCACGAGGACTGGATGCAGGGCTCAGACATCGTCTGGTGCCCGTCTACCGCTTCCAGCATGTGACGACGCCCGCGGTGTTCAGCGCAGCAAGGACTCTCGCTGCTGCTAGGCGAGGCCTCCCTGTGCTTGCCGATGGGAAGCAGCCCAACCTGGCTGGTCAAGTTTTTGGTGGTGGAGGCGTTGGTGCTGTCGCGGCGCCGCCGCCCAGGGCAATACTTCCTGTACCTGGCGTTGGTGGTGTCGTCGGCGCTTTGGCTGCGGCCCTGGGTCCACCTCCTGGCATCCTTGGCGCTGGTGGAGGAGGTGCCGTCGGCGCTGCTGGAGGCGCCGCTGCCGCCGCGCCCGTGCCGGGTGCCGCGGCGCCCGCCACAACTGCCGCAGTTGCGCCGCCGCCGGCCATCGGCTTGGGCGGGGTGCTGGTGCCCGCCGCTTCTGCTGCCAGATTCGCTGCTCCTGGAGGTGCGGCAGTGCCGACGGTCGATATCCGCATCCAGCCCGTGTCCCACGACGCTTCTGGAGCTCGCTTCCGGGAGATCCGCCTGGCCGTCGAGGGGATGGTAGGAGCGCGCGACGCTCTGGCCTCGTCGCTTCATGATGTCCAACGGCCAGACTCCCCTCGGCAGGCACGTTAGATTGAAGGCTGACGCGAAGTTGCAAAACAGCGACGGGGGTGTCGAGAACCATCTGATGCGTTGTCAAATGCTGGAAAGCATGGCCACGTTCGACCACATGAATTTGCAAGACATCGCCCGCGCCGAGATCGTGCCCCGCGCAATCCAGCTTTCGGAGGAGAGATACAGAGACAGAATGCCCGCGTTCGCTGGGGGCGGCGGCGAGACCACTCAGGACGCATTTCTCTACATGGGTTTGGATCACATTCGCGGGATTGTGGCGGCGCGCCCAGCTCTACGGTCGCGGGCGTCGCTAGAGTTTCAGAAAGAGGTGTCCGCCACGAAGGAACGGCGCAAGGCTCGCGAGGAGAGGGCCAGAGCCAAAGCAAAAGACAAGACCAAGAAAGATGGTAAGGACGATGGCAGAGACCTTTCGGGCAGCGGGAGTCGGCCGCCCGTTGTCCTGTCTTGTTGAGGTCAGTGATGCAGGATCGCTCTGTGACAGGCCTGCCAGCTCGTTCGTACATATCTCCCCCCTGGCCTTGATCGCGAGGCCGCTCCTGCCAGCGGTCTCCCTTCTGTGCCGCCGCCGCCTGGCCTCCCTCGCCCGACGGGTACGCGCGCCTGCGGTGACCGTGAGCGGGGTGTCTTTCCTTGGTGTTTTTTTTGCGTTGCATGATGAGGTGTGGGGGGGGGGGCAGTCGACAGTTTTGTCCCCATGCCGCGGTGCGCAGAGGAGGCGCGAGCGAGTTCAGCAGTGTCGCGCCTGGGCCAACGATGGAACCTCTTGTCTCAACAGTGCGTCGGGAGAGGGGGCGAAGGGCATGTCCGGTGGCGCCGAGCATGCCGGGCAGCGGGATGCGTTGAAGCACGCTCGCGAATGCCATTATGGTAAATCTGCTGCCCCACCCGATCTCGCGACAGGCGCGGGGTCTCTGCGCGAAATCTGCGCGGCCTCCGGCCTACGACGACGGGTCTGGGTCCACTCGTAGGCCATGCAGCCGGCGAGTACTCGCTTTCCCCGACCAGGCAGCTGCCGCTTGTGCGACGATTATGTTTTCTCCAGGGGGCCGCACTTGGTTGCAGGATTGCCAGGTGGCTTTGCTCAGAGATGCCAACGAAGCCAGAAGCTTAAAGCAGGACGTGGGTCCGAGGGGACCACGCGTCGACCCAAAAACAACCCCGCCGCGTACTCCGACATTTCTTTCGCTCTTCCACGGTCGCGGAATGCTCGAGTGGATCGTGGCCCCGGAGACGCCCCATAGTCTCGGCATGGTTGCCGCCGCCAAACAGGATGGGGGGATCCGCGTAATTTTTCGACGTCCGCGATCCACCGGGCCACCGGCAGCTTCGTCGCCTAGTGCCTAGTCAGGTGGAGACCGACTGGCGGGCCTTTGTGGCCACGGGCGACATCGATGCAGGTTTTTACAGGATGGGTTTACCATATGGGCCTCAAGAAATTAAACGGGCAGCGCCTCCACCCTAATGCACTTGTCACGTGTCGCTCCTCAGCTCTGCGCGCCCCCACTGGCTTGGTCTTGGTTTTTAGTCTTATGCCAGGGCGTGGTCCGACGCGCCATCTCTACCGTTGATATCCCCACTTCGCTCACCGTTTTGGATGGGCCACGTGCTGTTGTGATCAGGGGGGGGGGGGGGCGGATGCGGCGGCGGCGGGCTACGCGGGCCATGTTCTGAATATCGGGACCGGCAAAAACAACGCCGACCAAGTCCTCGTGGAAATCTGAGGGGCCGCGGAGCAGAAAGGGCTGATGCTTCGCGAGGCGGAGGAAGGCGCCCAGGATTTCGGCCCCAGGGCCGCGGAGATCTGGCCCGCCGTGCGACGGGAGTTGTGGTCCATCAGGTGTCTACTGCCCATGCTGAGCGTTCGCTGGTCAGCCCGCTGGCCGCCGACCGCGCTGGCGACCGACGCCTCGACCTTCGGCCTAGGCGCGTGCGCCCGGCAGTCCCGCCCGACGTTGGCGCGATTGGCGCGATCTCCGGAAAATGATGATGCAAGGTCGAACAGTGCGTCGACGCGCGGAACCACGCTCTCCTCGACTCCCCGGGCCCGAAACCCGATTCCACCCACCGCCCTTCGGCGGGCCCGAACGGCGGCGGCGACGGCCCCATCGGCAGCGGCGGGCGCATGCCACCTCCCACCGACGACTCCTCGTTGTCCGCGCCTTCCTTTTCTTCTTCGCCCAAAACGCCCATTAGACTACAGCGGCGCTTCCCGTTCTTGTCCGATCAGGTTTGCGAGAATAGTGTGCAGGAGGAGGAGGAGGAGGAGGAGGAGGAAAGGCCGAATATGTAGCATTAGATACCAGCCTGAAGGCCCTTGAGTGCCTTTTACCCTTCCTGTTTTTGCCCTGCTGGCCCTCTCCTCGCGTCCCCCTGCTTCCCTGACAGTCTCAGCTCATAGTCAAAGGCAGTCCATGAATCCATGGACTCTCGCGCCGAATTCTTTTAAGACTGGGGAGGAAAGGAGGGGATGAGTCCTGAGAGCGGGAGAGACGAGAGGAGGGTGGGAATGGTGAGATGTTTACCTGCTTCAGGGCAGGAGCCCGCTCAGAACCGATCTCCGGGGCACCCCTGGAGTACCATCCCGACCAAGTCTGCCGAGTCGCGCCCAGACATGGCGACGACGAGGGCCCTGAAGCCGCACTCGAGGTCGAGGAGGAGGAGGAGGAGAAGGAGGAGGGAGGAGGGGGAGAAGGAGAAGGAGGAGGAGGAGGAGGAGGAGGAGGATCATGGCGACTATCCTCATCCTCCACCAGCCCAGCAGGCGAGTGATGCGGCAAGCTGCAGTGGCATCTACTTCTGTGTCTTTCAGGGTTTCCACTTCGATCTGGTCGATCCAATTCGATGTCGAGCCGCCTCGATCCGACTCGATTCCGACATTCTTCCGACCCGACGCGGCCCAATGTTTCCATGGCGTTTCAGTGCATCCTGGTGCGGCCGATCCGACTCGATTCCGACTCCTTGCCGATGCGGCCCGAATGCACGTCCCGAGTTGAGCACAGAGAGAGAGAGAGAGTGAGTGAGATAAAGAAACCAGTAATTGAAGAAAGAACGAACGAGAGAGAGAGAGAGAGAGAAAGAGAGAGAGAGAGAGAACACATGCAACAATTTGGGCCACGGGGGTCCGAGCGCGCGGGATTCCAGCGCCCACTGCGTCCGCCTCTTTGGCGGGATGGGCCATCTGTACATAACGGGGATGAGGGAACCCTTCCCCCGCGGCGCCGTCGGAAAGACTGCGTTTGGAAACGAAAGAGGGGCACTCGCAATATACGCGCCCAAAGCGACTGAATGTCCAGAACGATAGCGATACACCTAGAAATCTAAATATGTATATATGTATATATATATATATATATATATATATATATGCATGCATATGCCCGCAGAGAGAGAAAGAGAGAGAGAGAGAGTGAGCCACCGCGAGCATCATCTCGAGCCAAGACGGTCGTTCTCGCCCATTGGCATGCCGCAGGACCAAGGAGGACGCCACCGCATCCAGCAGCGACAAGGTCTACGACTGCATCGTCTGCGGCTCGGTGGTGCCCGCCGAGGGCACGATCTCGGCGCCGATACGCGACAGGTGTAAGGGCTCCTTCGAGAGGGTCGTGGACGAGGCGCCGCCGCGCAGGGGGCGGGAGAGAGGAGTGATCCTGCACGGCGAGGAGCGAGTGAGGGGCTCGAGGTCCGGGCCTGCTGTTCGCGACTCTCGGCCTGGGCTGCTCGGGCGAGGTCCAGGGACCGCTCTGGGGCGGGGTTCTCTGGGGGGGGAGGGGTGAGGCAGGGCGGGCGTGGGAGCAGGGAGGAATGTTTCCCAACGCTCCTGTGTTGCGTTCTCGTTGTGCATGGGGCACTCGGCTCTCCAACCTCCCTCCTCCCCTCCCTCCTGCCTCCAGCCTCCTACGCTTCTGCCTCCTGTCCCCTGTTCCTTCTCTTCCTCCCTTCTCTCATTCGTCCTGCTTGCGCCGCCTGGCCACTTTCGCGAGGGGCTCTCCCTGTCGCTTCTTTCGTGGGCTCCTGGGAGATCCAGCGGGGTCGGTATTCACGCACACCACGTCGAGACCTCGCGGCTCCCCGCGTGGCTGCGATTTGCGCAACTGTCGCCACGTTCGCGGGCTCCTGGGACATCCAGCGGAGTGGAGTGGTACGTAGACCCCATTGGGACCTCGCGGCTGCCCTGGGGGCTGCGAAGTGCGCACTTGTCGCCACTTTTGTGGGCTCCTGGGAGGCCCAGCGGAGTGGAGTGGTACGCAGACCCTGTTGGGACTTCGTGGCTCCCCTGGGGAGCTGCACAGTGTGCAATTGTCGCCACGTTCGCGGGCTCCTGGGACATCCAGTGGAGTGGAGTGATACGCAGACCCCGTTGGGACCTGCGGCTCCCCTGGGGAGCTGCACAGTGTGCAAAACTGTCGCCACTTTTGTGGGCTCCTGGGAGGTCCAGCGGAGTGGAGTGGTACGCAGACCCCGTTGGGACCTCGTGGCTCCCCTTACGGCTGCGAAGTGCGCAACGGTCTCCATTTTCGTGAGTTGGGACCTCGCGGCTCTCCCGGGGGGGTTGCAAAGTCCGCAATGGTTGCCACTTTCGTGGGCTCCTGGGAGGTCCAGCGGACTGGAGTGGTACGCAGACCCCGTTGGGACCTCGCGATTCCCAAATGGGGGCTGCGAGGTGCACAACAGTCGCCACTGTCGTGGGCTCCTGGTAGGGAGTTCGACCGACGGCCCCAGTGGTGGCGTCCGCATGGCTACTCGGGTCAATGTTGGCGCACCCGAGGCTCCAGTAACAGACACGGCGCTCCCAGAGGGACCGCTGTTTGTGCGGGCTGCCAACTGCGAAACCGTCGCCGCGTACGTGTGCTTTTGGGAGGTGCGGCGGAGCGCATTGGCTCAGCAGTGAGGTTGCCCATCGGGCCCTTTGATCACTCTCGACTCTTGACCACGCGTAAGACTTGTGTACCTTTTTTTCTTCAGATTATGGTATCGCTACCGGGGTGGTCGCGACGAGAAGTGCAACAGACGACAAGTGTTCGCATCCAAAATGGCAAGTGTTCCCGTAGCGCGCGGCGGTGTCCCGTCACGCAGCGCTCGGCGCTGTCGCATCGCAGTTCGCAGCAAACCGATGCGCCACGTAGCGCATGGCGCTGTTTTTTTTGTCCGCGTGGCCTCCCATCATAAGATGCCTCTCGCCCGCCCTTCCACCCCGCGCGCTTGCCTCGCTCATCCGCGGGCAAGATGTATGTACTGTACCGCGTTGTCGTCCCCCGAAGCGATGCCGATCTTCGACCCAGGAATGGTACGGTGCAAATTTTGTCGGCTCTCCGAGCCCAAAAAGCTATGCACCGTACCGCGTTGGAGCGAGGTCTGAAGGGTGTTCAAACATGGTACCGTGCATGAGAGCCGCTCTCGCAGCTCAGCGCGACGCGCTGTTCTGCTATAGAGCGACCGCATGGCGTTGCTCTTTCCCGCGAATGTAGAGCTCGGCGCTGTTGCTGAATCTGTATGTCCCTCCTTCACACCGCTTGTGCCTCCGTCTCTGCCATGCGTATTCCTGCATCTTTTCTTGTGCACTTTTGTGAGCTCATGCGCACTGCGGGTCCTTCAAGTTCTTGTTTGCAGTGGATGGTTCGCTATGTATGTACGCATGCATGTATGTATGTTTGATGTACGTCTGTCTGCCTGTATGTGTGTATATATATAAAAATATTTATTGGCCGAGGATTATAGCCGCAAGTTATGCCAGTATATATATATATATATATATATGTACCCGCCACATGTTTGAACAACTGGTTGGGTGCGTCACAGGGTAATTTCGGCTGCTGAGTTGAATGCGGTCGCGGCGATCGCATGGCGAGGGTTGGAGGAAAGAAGCGAGGGAGGGAAGAACTGAGGGCGGGAGGGGGGCAATGAGGGAGGGAGGGAAGGAGGGGGGGAGGGAGAGAGGAGGAAGAGGAGGATAATGAGGAGGAGGACGAGGAGGAAGAGGGAAGAGGAGGGTGATGAGAGACGACGCGGAGAAGGAGGAGGAGGAGAAGGACGGAGGAAACGGAGGAAGCGGAGAAAGAGGAGGATGAGGAAGATGACGGGGGAGGGGGGGTGGCGGAGGGAGGAGGGGCAGGATGGCCAGGAGGTCCATACACAACACGTCGTTTGGCTCAGGCCACTTTGGCTAATGCCGTTCGGCTCACGCCATGTCCGCCGCCCTCCTTCGGTCTTGCGGGACCGCATGGCCGCGGGACGTTCCGGTCGCGCGCACAAGCGCCGCGCGGCGCGGGTGGTGCGCGTGCTGCTGCACGCCAGCCTCTCCAGACCGTGGGCGCTGAGGCGGCGCGCCTCTCCGGGGCGCAGCGTGGGCAGCGGCGGCGCCCCTGCGGCAGCGTGGCCGTCGAGCTCGCGCGCGCTGGGAGGCCCCTGACCGCGACCCGCGCTCGCGGCCCGCGTCGGCGGCCCTGGGGGGCCCATCGCCTGTCTGCTCCGAGGAGTGCCCCGCGCTGGGGCGCCGCCGCCACGGGGCCTACGGCGAGATCGACCACGACGTGGTCCTTGCAGCCTGGCGCGGCGCGCAGGAGGGGCCTTTGGCTGGGGCCGCGCGGCGGCGCGGCCGTGAGCGACGACGGCGCCGAGGGCTCTTCTGTGCCTTCCAGGGCCGCCTCCTCGACGGGCAGCGGGTGCCTCCGCCGCTCCCCGTCACGTGCGGCGCCGCCTGGCGTGCAGGTGTGCTGGGGTTGCTCTTCGCGCACGGGGTACGGTAGACCGGCGGCGACCCCGCCGCCGGCATTCGACGTTGAATGCCGCCGGCGACCCAGACTCGGTCGATGCTGAACGGTCTGACGTCTCGGAAAAAGGCCCATCGATCAAGGTTGAAGTATCCCCGCGGTGTCAGGAACCAAAGCCTGGGTCGACACGACAGGAACCTGTGGTGCAATTCAAGTCCTCCTCCGCCCTCGTGAGCTCCGAGGCCGTCGTCGAGGCTGCCGCTGTCACGGCGTTCCAGCAGCCGGAGCAAGGAACGGAGAGAGCAGGCTGCCCCAGGCCAGGTTGCCCAGGCTCGACGCGGAGGTCTTCACGGCCAGTGCGCGGCGGGTGCACGTGCGGCGCCGTCGACTGCGCGGACGTGCGAGAGGCGCCCGTGGTATTGCCCGCAGGCCCCGCGTTTGTGCGGTCTTTACTGGGAGCCTCAGATGGTCGAACAAATCCTTGCGTGTTTGGGGGTATCGTCCGTTGTTTCGTCGGACATGGTCGACAGGTGGGCGAAGTCTGGACGACATGCGGATGAGATTTGGACGGAAGGGTGAAGTGGGAGAGGGGCGGTCGAAGTTTGGACGTATTCGGGTCGAAACCACGCTTATAAGACAGGGCCGCAGAGGTCCACATAGGCCCCCATGAAGCCTCACCTGGCTGCGTGCCCCACCGGGTCGCGGGAGGGCCGCCGCGATGGGAGTCAGATCGACCGTGGGGGACTGTTGCGCCCTGCCGCCCGGGGCGGCTACCGGAGTGCGGCGCCGCGGAGCTCACGCGCGGGCTGGTGGACGCGAAAGCCTGGAATGCCGAGCTGCCGCAGCAGGCGGCCCAGGCTTGTCTCACCAGGGTGACTGGTTTCTCTGGGTGTCGCAGTGGCATAATCGAGGGATTGCGAGCATCGATTAGTCAAGGCACTTGCTTTGGCGACGGGCTTCATGTCCATATTGATTCGGCACGCTCGGCCACCAAGTCGGCTCAGTCGTCGAGGCCTCGCTCGAGCGTGCGATGCTGCTGCAGAGGGCTCAGTGGGCGCGGTCGGGGCCGTCCCGTCAGTCCTTTTGTCCTGCAGCGCCGCTGCTTGGACCACAACCGCAAGATTGAGTTCAAACTCCAGAGGTGGGCATGCAAAGGGTCGGAACTTCCCTTCGTGCGCAGACCGGTTTCGCTTGATGCTGACCTCGCAAGGGAAGGACTCTCGCAAGCATTGCCCCGCCGATTGCAGATGCGACATGCCCACAGCAGTAGCTCATTGTAGAGGTTGCGGGCTGGGCCTCGTCTGTGACTTGCCGTGACTTTCACATGCACCATTTCTTCGTAGCCTGACTTGTGGAGTGCGGGGATTTCGACTTTGACTTGGTCGCGTTCTCGTCGCTGCAGTTTTTCCCGAAGCAGGAGCTCGTGCTGGCCTACGGCTTGGTGGTCCTATGCATCTGCTCCCCTCCACTGCGGTGGCGAAGGCGAGTCCTCGCGTGGTCCAGTGCGCCGCCCCGCGGGCGGGGCCTTTGCGGTCTGTCACCCGTCACCGACGGCGGCCGACATGGGAAACCGTAGACGGGGGGAGGGCCCAGGAGGGGGGAGGAACGAGGCTAGCGGGGGAACGAGGCTAGCGGGGGAACGAGGAACGAGGCTAGCGGGGGAACGAGGCTAGCCCGGGAGGAAGAGGGAGGAACAAGGCTTGCGGGGGCGGCGTCGGCACTCGCCTCTGGAGTGGCGCGCGCGAGCGTGTGGCTGTCGCTGGGAGGAGGCTCCTACCGCCTCGCGTCGCGGAAGCACACGGCGGCATGTGTCTTTGGCTCCTCTTCGGCTTCCCATGGGCTCCTCTGGGGGCCCCATGCCGTCAAGCCGCGATTCACGGTGGAAAGTTGGCCCCGGGGAGGCGTCGAGGCTTCCAGGGCTCCACGCTGCGAAGCATCTCGACGTTGGGGGGTCTGCGAAGCCCCTTGCGCATCCCCCCCAGAGAGGGGCGTCCGTCCCTGGCTGTTCGGCCTCCCGCTGCGCCCGGGCCCGCCCGCTCCTGCATCCTGCGTCATGCGAAGAGAAGCGGCGATAAATGTTTCATGCGTCGCGCATCCCCACCAGCCCATGCGGAGACCCTGCCCATGAGAGTTGACGGGAAGAGGGACGTATAGATACGTGTAGGGAAACCACGCATGGGGGTTGGCCGTGTAGGGCCTCTTCGGGCCATCCATGGGTCCCTCGTGGGGGCGAGGGAAGGAGGAGGAGTAGGAAGACGACGACGAAGAAGAGGAGGAGGAGGAGGAAAAGGAAGACGATGAGGGCAAGGACGAGGACGAAGACGGGGACGAGGAGGAGGAGGAGGAGGAAGAGGAGGACAACGAGAACGAGGACAGAGCCCTCAAGGTCGCCTCTTGGAGCCTTCTTGGGACTCGTCTGGGGGATCTTGGGGTTTTCTTGGGACTCTTTGAGGGGATCTTGGGGTCCTCTTGGGGCCCTCTTGCAGCACTCTTGGGGGTCCCTTGGGAACCCTGGAGGACCTCTTGGGGCCATCTTTCAGACCCGGGGAAGGTCAGCCTCCCGCAAGGGGAGATGTTTTGGAAGAGGCAAGAAACGATACCGTTGAACCATCTTAGCCCACGGGGCTGGTGTGGGATTTGAAGGAATGCGAGGGGGGACTGCGGCACGGGAGATGACGATGGGGGAGGTGATTCGGCGGCAGGGGGGCCAGGAGGCAAGCCTGAGCTTTGCGAGCGTCCCCTTTGCGGTGCGGATCACGGTCTGGTTGCGTCCTTAGCCTGACCACCTCACTGCTCTCTGAGCCGCCGAGGCCGACGACTGCGATGCAGGCGCTGACAGAGCAACTCTGAACTGGCAGTTTGCGGAAACGGAGTTCACCGTCCGCAAGCGCGGCGTCTACGCCGGAGGCGGGGGGGGGCGGTGCCTGCTCCCGTGTCGCATCGAGGGGAGGGGGGGGGGCTCGGCGGAAGCAGTGAGGGTGGAGAGCCCAGGGGCGGGCACATCTGTTCGCCGGAGAGCCTCGTCGAAAACATGGGCGATCGGAGCCCTTGGATGCATGTAGTACTCGCCCCGCGCCGCAGACTGGGAAGCACACTGGCTGTCGGGGGACGGCTGAGTGGGACCACCAAGACCTCCGCAGAGGGAGGGTGGCACCCGACCTTGGCGGCGGTGTTTCTATCTAGGTCTCCACAGAGGATCACACACACACTAAACGCCAACACCGAGATTGAAGCCCTCGGTGGAGCTGCCCCACGATGTCGGCTGCTGTGGCACTGTGTTGGCCACCCAAGGCTGGGAGACCTGGACACCACAGGAAGGGGCCACAATAGTTCGGCTCTGAAGCCCAGGTGCCAAAAGGGAGCCTCCCGACAGGAGGAACGAGGAGGGTTATCAGGTTGAATGTTAAACGTTCCTTCCGTGACTACTGACCACCTTTGCTCCAGATCGTCAGTGTTCCGCTCCCCGCTTGTTGGGGGTGGCTCAGTATTCTGGCGCCCCCAGTCGAAAACAATATTGCGTGCCGTGATGGTGCGGATGTCGATTGCGGCGGCGACGACGATGGCGGTGACGGAGTTTCGGGGATGGTCACGGGTAGTCGAACGGCAGGCAGTTACGATCGTTTTGGGAGGGGCCGCGGTTATGCCGACGGTCACGAGTGTGACCGTGGTGCGTAACCTCGACGGTGATTTTGGTGGTAGTATCCATCGACCTTGGTGCACGACGACGATGTGTACTGCTAGTTGACTCAAGCGACTTATCTGTTCCTCAGATTACCGCCTCCCGTAAAGATAGCGATCGTATGTTCAAGTATTTGGTTCCGTTTAGTATCGCAACACATGTATCCACATACAGCAGTTCAACACCCAGAACGCACCGTTTGATTCGAGCCCGCAGATTTGCAGAGCATAGGGCATGGTGACGAATGCGGAAACGAAGGTGATGCGGTGCATGGACTGCAAGACCTCCAACCCAAGGCGCCCCACTTGGCGCTCGAGGCTGGCCTGATCATCCGTCCCCCACCTATCCGAGGCCTGAATTTGGGGCCCCAGGGCCCACTGAGGCTCTAGGGGCCCCAGATTAGTGAAGTGATGTTTTTTCCCACGTGAGGACCCCGAAATTCATCACTTCACTAAACCGAACCCAGGACGAAAGTCAGGGGCCGAACTGCTGCTGTGATGCAGCACAGGTCTCGTAACCCAGCCTCCAAGAGTTGCCTCGAGCCGTGTGCCCAGGGCAGGTTTACCAAGGGATATGCGGAGTGCCGCGGGGGGGAGCGGCGGAGCCCGGAGGCGTCCCCGCGTCTCTCCTGCGCGTGCAGCTGCGCACGGGCCGGAGGCGCGCCCGCCGCCGCCGCTTTCGAAGTTTTCGAGTAGGGGATCGACTACAAGCTTGATTTACCCCAACATTGATTTCCCCGTCGGATCTACAAATATCTACGTACAATGTTCGTAGATCTACGAACATTCTTCATTTGTTGCGTAGCTACGACGAACAAACTAATTCTTGGGTGAATCAACTCTGTATATAGTCGATCCCCAACTCGAGGTTTACAGGAGAGGGGGGGCTCGGGAGCTCTGGGTCTGCCCAGACATGGCGTCGCCCTCCTCATTCTCGCTCTCCTGTCAGAAGGCTGGCTGCGCACAGGCAGCAATCCCAGACAGTCCGGCTGGCCTCAACAGGCCCCCCGAGTGGTCCCAATTGGGCTCAACCAGCCCCCTGAGTGGTCCGGGGCGGTCTCAACACCCTTGCGCCGCCTCCTGCGGCGCCCCAGGGTTGAGGCGTCGGGACCGCCCTGTATTATTCGGGGGACTTGTTGAGTCCAGCTGGGACCACTCGGGGGGCTTCTTGAGGCCAGCCAGGACTGCCGTTGTGGGGGTGTCGATGCGCAAGGCCGAAGTCTTACATTTCCTGTTCGCTACCCCATTGCGATGTAGTCCTATGCAACGTTATGAAAAATAGAGGGCAATTGTGTGTGTGTTATGTTGCGCTAAATCCTACGATCGCCAACGCTATGCTGTTCAAGCTGCGCAGTATAATACAATGCTGCACAGTACAACGCTACTTCAAGCTATGCTGTGTATACTGCCTGGCCGTCCCACTCCGATTAAACACACATTGCTTTACATGTGCTGTATTATCCATGGGTTCTGAATTGATCCTAGACGCCTACGGCGAATCACCGCCGCCCCCTGCCTTTTTGGGAGCGCCTATGTGGCCGAACGTTGAGGCCAGACCTGCCAAGGTATCGGACCTGATGCTCCCCGAATCGGTTTGGAAAGCCTTCGGGGAACACGTGGGCATCTTGAAGGCCATCTTGGCCGCCTGGAGGCCATTTTGACTCTTTCGGGCCTTCTTGGAGGACGTCTTGGAGGGCTCTTGGGCCGTCTTGGAGGCCATCGTGAGCGTCTTGGAGGCCTCTTGGGCCGTCTTGGGGGCCTCTTGGGGCCGTCTTGGGCCTCTTGGGCGATCTTTGGGGGCACTTGGGCCGTCTCGGGCCGTCGGAAGGCCGAAAAAAAGCAACTGCCACAATCCTTCAACAACTCATGGGAAAGCAATGATTTTGGCCTTTTCAGCTTTCCCGGAGGCCCTCTTGGAGGCCTCTTGGGCCGTCTTGGGCCATCTGAAGGCCAGCTTCGGCCGTCTTGGTGGGCCCCTGGCCCGTCCGACGCCGTCGGAAGCCGTTTGGGGGGCCTCTCTGAGCCGACTTGGGGTCCTCTTGGAATGCTCCAGGGCCGTCCTGGAGGCCATATTCGGCGTCTTAAAAGCCTCCTGGGCCGTCTTGGGTCCTCTTGGGGCCGTCCCATTTTGACCCTTTCGGGCCTTCTTGGAGGACGTCTTCTAGGGCTCTTGGGCCGTCTTGGAGGCCATCTTGAACGTTTGGAGGCCTCTTTGGCCGTCTTGGGCGATCTTTGGGGGCACTTGGGCCGTCTCGGGCCGTCGGAAGGCAGACAAAAAAAAGCAACTGCCACAATCCTTCAACAACTCATGGGAAAGCAATGATTTGGGCCTTTTCTGGCCTTCCTGAAGGCCCTCTTGGATGCCTCTTGGGCCGTCTTGGGCCATATGAAGGCCAGCTTCGGCCACCTTGGTGGGCTCCTGGCACATCTGACGCCGTCGGGAGCCGTCTTGGGGGCCACTCTGGGCCGATTTGGGGTCCTCTTGGGGCGCTTCGGGGCCGTCTTAGAGACCATCTTGGGCGTCTTGGATGCTTCTTGGCCCGTCTTGGGGCCCTTTGGGCCGTCTTGGCGGCCTTTTGGGTCGTCATGGGGCCATCTTGGAGGCCTCTTTGGTGATCTTGGGGCGACCTTGGGGCCTCTTGGGCCGCCTTGGGCCGTCGGAAAGCTGAAAAGGCGCAACTACCAAAATCCGTCAAACATCAAAGGAAATTCAATGATTTTGGCCTCTGCGGGCCTTCCTGGAGGACCTCTTGGAGGCCTCTTGGGCCGTCTTGGAGGCCTCTTGGGAGCCTCTTGGGCCGTTTTGGGCCATCTTGAGGCCATCTTAGGGCGTCTTGGGTGCACCTTGGACCGTCTTGAAGGCATCTTGGGGCCATCTTAGCCGTCTTGGAGGCCATCTTGGCCCTCCTGGAGGCCTCTTGGAGGCCATCTTGGACGATCTTGGAGACCCTCTGGAACGGAAAAACCCTTTGCAACCAGGTCTGGGCAATTTTTCGGCATCCTTCCGGGTGGCCGGCGGGACGGGCCGACGCCCCAGGGGGAGTTCTTTCGGAAAAAGAACCGAAACCAAAAGCCATATCATCCGGCACGCCAGGCACCCCTTTGCTAAAGCAAAAGGGGGCGGCGGATCTAAGACGCCTACGGCGAATCACCGCCGCCCCCTGCCTTTTTGGAAGCGCCTAGGTGGCCGAACGTTGAGGCTAGACCTGCCAAGCTATCGGACCATGTGTTCCCCGAATCGGTTTGGAGAGCCTTCGGGGAACACGTGGGCATCTTGAAAGTCATCTTGGCCGCCTGGAGGCCATTTTGACTCTTTCGGGCCTTCTTGGAGGACGTTTTGGAGGGCTCTTGGGCCGTCTTGGAGGCCATCTTCAGCGTCTTGATCTTGGGCCGTCTTGGGGGCCTCTGGGGGCCGTCTTGCGCCTCTTGGGCGATCTTTGGGTGCACTTGGGCCATCTCGGGCCGTAGGAAGGCAGAAAAACAAAAAATGCCACAATCCTTCAAAAACTCATGGGAAATCAACGATTCTCACCCTTTCGGCCCTTCCTGGAGGCCCTCTTGGAAGCCTCTTGGGCCGTCTCGGGCCATCTCAGGGCCATCTTCGGTCGTTTTGGTGGGCTCCTGTCCCGTCCGACGCCGTCGGGAGCCGTTTAGGGGGGTCCCTCTGGGTCGACTTGGGGTCCTCTTGGAATGCTCCGTGGCCGTCTTGGAGGCTATCTTGGGCGTCTTAAAAGCCTCCTGGGCCGTCTTGGGAGCCTCTTGGGCCGTTCTGGGGCCATCTTAGTGCCATGTTCGGCCGTCTTGGTGGGCCCCTGGCCCGTCCGACGCCGTCGGGAGCTGTCTTGGGGGCCTCTCTGGACCGACTTGGGGTCCTCTTGGGGCGCTTCGGGGCCGTCTTGGAGGCCATCTTGGGCCTCTTCAAAGGCCTCCTGGGCCGTCTTGGGGGCCTCTTGTGGCCGTCTTGGGGCCTCTAGGGCCGTTCTGGGGCCATCTTGGAGGCCTCTTGGGCGATTTTTGGGCGATCTTTAGGGGCTCTTGGGCCATATTGGCCGAAAAGAAAGCAGATGCCAACATTCTCCAAAAACCAACGAAAAATCGAAGAGTTTGGCCTCTGCGGGCCTTCCTGGAGGACCTCTTGGAGGCCTCTTGGGCCGTCTTGGAGGCCTCTTGCGGGCCTTCTGGGCCGTCTTAGACCATATTGAAGCCATCTTGGGCCGTCTTGGATGCATCTTGGGGCCGTCTTATCGTGGAGACCATTTTGGCTGTCTTGGAGGCATCTTGTAGGCCATCTTGGGCCATCTTCGTGATTTGTTGAGGATGTCCCGAGCGAAACGGCCGTTTTTGGGGCTTTGCAGCCACCTCTGGGCAAGCGTTCCTGGACCCCGGCGGGACGCGCCGGAGCCCACTGGGAGAGTTCTTTTGAAAAAGAACCAAAGCCAAAACCGTAAGAAGTTCAGCACGCCAGGCACCCCTGTGATGAATCAACAGGAGGCGGCGGATCCAGTTGCTTCCAGCAAGTCCCGCCACCGTGCCAGCCCAGCATTCTGGTCGGCGATTGTTTCAGGGGCACGGGGGACCGTCACGTGTGACGCCTCGTGCCCCCAAGTTTGGGATAGCCGTGATGAGGACGATGAGGATGATGAAGATGGTGATGACGAGGAGGACCTGAGGAGGATGAGGAGCAGGAGGAGCAGGAGGATGTGGAGGCAGAGACAGGCTGTCACATGTGACACCTTTCGTCTTCACCTCTCGAGGAGCTCCTGTTGGGCAGTCTTGAGATTCCCTAGGGGCCGTCTTGAGGCCCTCTTGGACCGTCTCGGGGCCCTCTTGGGCTATCTTGGGACTCTTTGGGGCCGCCTCGGGGCCGATGGAGGGTGCCGTGGGGGCGGTGTGACGCCGTCTTGGAGTTGTCTTGGACCGTCGAAGGGCCTTCTGCGGCCGCCCTGAGTTCTTGAGATTCCCTAGGGGCCGTCTTGAGGCCCTCTTGGACCGTCTCGGGGCCCTCTTGGGCTATCTTGGGACTCTGTGGGGCCGCCTCGGGGCCGATGGAGGGTGCCGTGGGGCCGGTGTGACGCCGTCTTGGAGTTGTTTTGGACCGTCGAAGGGCCTTCTGCGGCCGCCCTGAGTCTCTCCAGAGGCCGCCTCGGGGGCGTCTTAGAGGGCTCTGGGCTAGCTCCGGGTCCTCTTAGGCCGCGTCTGGGGGCTCTCTTGGGGGCCTTTTGGGCCGCCTTGAGGCTATCTTGGAGGCTTCGTGGGCCGTCTTGAGCTGACGGAAGCCCGAAAAGGCGAGAATGCGGACATTTTGCAAAGTTTGTAGGGCAATCAATAATTTTGGCTTCTTCTGCCCTGTTGGGGGTCCTCTTGTGGCCATCTTGGGCGCTCTTGGAGCCATATTTGGCCGTCTTCAGAGCATCCCGGGCCGCCTTGCAGCAATCGTAGGTTGTCTTGGAGGCATTTTGGGCCATCTTGGCGGCCTTGGTTGCCTGCCCGCGCCGTCTTGGAATCTCATGCGTTTGGCAGCGGAACCGTCGGGTTCTACCAGGGATCGTTGCCTCGGGAGAGGGGGTTGAACGAACCGGTCTGCCTGTATAAGGGGGGAATCGTTAGGAAATTGCGGCAACCCTACCAGAGACCTCGGCATTCTTCCACGCCTCAACGGGCCAGGGGGCACGGTGCAGGATTTCGATCTAATCTTTTGTTCGGGTGGTCGTCGGATTCCGCTTTGCCAATACGGAGATCTGCATAAACAGTGATGTCTTCTTAGTTGTTTTCCAGCACGGGCAGATGACAGTTTGTAAGTGCTGGTTGATCCCAATTTCAAGGCAGAGCGGAGAAGCACTTTCATAGTTTGATGTATTATCCGTAAGGGCTTCGCCCCCTGCCGCCGGTCCCCTCTCTCGGAGAATGGGCCATGGAAGAGCTAAGTCATGAGGCCTTGGCGCTGTCGTGAAGCAGTATCGAAACTTCATGCGAAGCCGATTCGCAATCAGCAAAACCAACTGATCACAAGAGGGGTTACCACACCTGGCGATTGGTAAGACGTGTATGGTTTACGGGCTTGGTTACCACACCTTGCGATTAAAGGGCCGAGGGAGTTCTCGCAGTTTGGGTTACCACGCCTTGCGATGGATGTGCGTGAAGGGTGGCACCGAATTTCAGAAATGTGGCAAATCCCCTGTGTTTTTGGACCCTGACCCCGCGGATCTGCGTGAGGGGTGGCACCGAATTTCAGAAATGTGGCAAATCCCCTGTGTTTTTGGACCCTGACCCCGCGGATCTGCGTGAGGGGTGGCACCGAATTTCAGAAATGTGGCAAATCCCCTGTGTTTTTGGACCCTGACCCCGCGGATCTGCGTGAGGGGTGGCACCGAATTTCAGAAATGTGGCAAATCCCATGTGTTTTTGGACCCTGACCCCGCGGATCTGCGTGAGGGGTGGCACCGAATTTCAGAAATGTGGCAAATCCCATGTGTTTTTGGACCCTGACCCCGCGGATCTGCGTGAGGGGTGGCACCGAATTTCAGAAATGTGGCAAATCCCCTGTGTTTTTGGACCCTGACCCCGCGGATCTGCGTGAGGGGTGGCACCGAATTTCAGAAATGTGGCAAATCCCTTGTGTTTTTGGACCCTGACCCCGCGGATCTGCGTGAGGGGTGGCACCGAATTTCAGAAATGTGGCAAATCCCCTGTGTTTTTGGACCCTGACCCCGCGGATCTGCGTGAGGGGTGGCACCGAATTTCAGAAATGTGGCAAATCCCTGTGTTTTTGGACCCTGACCCCGCGGATCTGCGTGAGGGGTGTCGATTTCGAGCCCCCCCAGCAATTCAGACAACGCGCCCAGGGGACGCTAAAAAGCCACTTTGGGCCTCCCCCCCCTCGCGCGGTCAATCAACTAGTTACAGTAACCAGCAAGAAGCAGAACTGTAACACTGGAAACTACAAGCTACAACTGGTACAGGGAACTGCGAATCCCGCTCCTACAGCCTGGTGGCCCCACAAGGGGGCCGGCGGATTTGTTTTGATGTGAGACTGTGCAGGTGTAAGTGCGTCAGTGTGTAAAGTAGGGTATTGCATTCTTGGGGCAGTGTTACCGCCCTTGTGTGCGTATCAGCTGTGGGAAATAATGATGTCCGCGAAGATGAGGGAGCGATGCGATCAGAGGACAAAGGGTTATGGGTTTGCTACTATCTGAAGAGCAAGATGGATGCTGCTCACGGAATGGGCATCTCGTCTCACAGTTTTCTCAAGGGCTCGCAAACGGAAGGTGCTCAGGGTCTCCCGCTGCGTCAATTGTTTGCTGATCTATCATCTCGAATTGTGTGCCTCATGATCTCTTTCCTCTGTTGCTCTCCGCTGCCACAGGCACCAGATTCGAGTACACCTGGCGCACATAGGCCACCCCGTGCTCGGAGACGACACGTACTGCAGGTCCGAGGGTCGCGTGGGGCAGGATCGCCGCACAGCCCGAGGGGGTTGGAGATCTGGTTGCGGGAGGGGGAGGTCGGGGCGGGAGGAGAGTTGCTTCCGTCGTTGTCTTCTCTATCCCTTCCCAGTGTCTGTCTCGATCCAGTCGATCCGATTCGATACCGGTTGGAAAGGCCTTACGGCCGGTGCCGCCGACCTTGACGGGGGACGACGACGACGACGACGACGACGACAGTGTCGGCGGCGGTGGCGGCGACGGCGACGGCGATGGCGACGGCGACGATGGCGTGGGGCAGAGTTCTCCGGTATGCTTCGTGGGGCCTCGTCGGAGCGCGCTCGTGGGCTTCTCGGGGGCAGCTTTGGGGCCTCTTGGGATCATCTTGGGGGCCTCTTGGAAGCCACTTGGGGGTCTCTTCGGTCTTCCATGGGGCCTCTTGGGGGCGTCTGGGGGCCTCCTGGGAGCTTCTCGGGGCCGAGTGCTCGGAATGTTCGTTCGGGCTCCTGTGTGGGCACCCTCTTGGAGCCGTTCGGGGCCTCTGGGGCCGTTCGGGAGGCCTCTAGGACCGTCTTGCGGACCTCTAGGGCCGTCTTGGGGCCATCTAGGGCCGTCTTGGGGCCCTCATGGGTCGTTTTGGGGCCGACTTTACAACCTCTTGGGGTCCTCTTGTGCCGATCTTGGTGGTATCTTGGGCAGTCTTGGGGCGTTGAGAAACCGAAAAGGCGCTAACGCCAGTATCTTTCAGCATCCTGAGGAAAATCATGGGCTTTGCATGTTGGGGCCCTCTTGGTGTGCTCATGGAGGCCTCTTCGAGCGTCGTGGTAGCCGCTTGGGCTGTGAGGAGGCCATATGTGGCGTCTTCGACCGATCGTTCGGCGATTCAGTACCCTGTTGGACCGTCTGGGGGGCCTCGTGGGCTGTCTTGAGGTTTTTATGCACCAGGACCCCCCGGGGGAGGATGGTGTTCTGACCCATGAACTCCCCCATCCATCCCCCCTCCCCCTCCTCCGCCGGACCCCCCCCCTTGGGAGGAAGGGATCAAAGGGAAGGGGCTTCCCTTCGAGTCAACTACGGCGTTGCTCAAGTTCGGTTTGGTTTCGCTTTGGCTGGCGCGCGTAAGGTTGCGGTTCGGTTTCGCTGCGGCTGGCGCGCTGGAGGAGGATGACCCAGTGACGACGACGACGACGACAGCGTTTTCCACACGCCGAAGGGGTGGTGGATGTCGCCAAGCCCGGTCGATTCGATTCCGATATCCCCACGATCAGATGCGGCCCGATGTTCGCACGGCGCCGTTGTGCATTTTGGCGCGGCCGATCCGATTCGATTCGGGGCCCGATTCGATGCGCATTCCGATCCGATTCGGTTTCCCGATTCGGTGTTGATTGATCCTTCCCCTCCCTACAGACTCCCGTCAGCTTGTAAGGAGCCTTGCCAGGCCTGAGGTCTGGCAGCCTGGAGCGGATCTCGCATCCCCCCTCCTCAGGCGGCGGGAGGGATGTCGGGAGTCGTCGGAGTGAGGAGAGCCTCTACCTCCTCCACCTCACCTTCTTCCTCACCCTTCTCCTCCTCCTCCTCCTCCTCCTCCTCCTTCTTTGTCTGCTCCTCCTGCATACATACTGCATGCTGGTGGCACTGGTACCCTGACAAAGGGCGCTGCCGTTCCCCCCCCCCTCGCCCGCTCCTGGCGGCACTCTGCCACCAGGGGGAACGATAAACACTAGAAGTCCTGAGTGGACTGGGGGGAGCGACGAGGGACGGCTGGAGACGACAAGGGGGCGGAGGGAGGAGCTTTCTAAGCAGGGTAAACACAGGAGGGCGAGCAGTCTCATCCTCCTCATCCTCCTCATCCTTTGCCGTCTCCTCCACCTCCTTCCCATCCTCCCCCCGAGGATCAGGGGCAACGTTAGGGGGGATAGTTAGGCTTAGATCAGGGGCGGGGGGAACATCGCCTTGGAATCGGCGATGCCTCGCCGATTGATCTGCGATGGGCCCCCGACAGCGAGTCCGACCGTTCCTGGGCGGGGTGGGCGATCGGGCCCGTATCTGCGAAGTATCGCCTATTCCAGCTCGATGTTTCCACCCCTGAGCCTACCCCCCCCCCGTCACGTTCTCTGTCAGAGGAGGGACGGACGGGATGTCCCTGTGCGCCGCTACGTCCTCGGCTCAGGAGCACGGTTAGGGGGGGGGGGTTCAGGGGGGATGCATCGACCGACTTGGCCTTTCTTCGGCTTTCGTCCGGCCTGGCCCCCGCAGAGGACCCATGCCAATGTTGGGAGCCAAAACGTAGAAGCGCACAGCGACTTCCCATTCGCCCCCCCCTCCTCTGAGGGACAACGTCAGAGGGGGGTAGCTCGGGGGGGAAACATCGTGCTGGAATCGGCGCTACATCGAAGATAGGGGCCTGATAGGGCCACCCCGCCCATAAGCGGGCAGATTCGATATCGGGGGCCCATCGCCGGTCTATCGGCGATGTATCGCTGATTCCAGGTCGATGCTTCCCCCCCCGAGCCGTTCCCCCCCAAAGCTACTCCTCATGGGCATGCGCGGGCCAGGTCGGGCGAACATCGAAAAAGGGTCCAAGGGCTCCGGGGCCGGGCCTCCGAACACGATTGTATGTCCCTGGGGCACAAAACATCGTTTCCAACAGAAGTCGGACAACCGTCCGGTGGCGCAGGACTGCCTCGAGTCACCCCCAAGACGACCGCGAGGGGTCTTAAAGGGCATACGAAGCGTTTCAAACGGTCCAAGAAGCCTCCAAGGCGCTTCAGGAGCGCTCCTAGAGGACCCGCAGGAGCGCTCCGAGAAGCAACTGTCCCATTCCTTCCGGGACGCGTACATTTTTAGCATATTCTTTTTGTTGTCCGAATACGGCGAATACGGTCCAACACGACCTAAGCGGTCTCCAAAATCGGTTCCCAGATTTCCCAGGAGGCTCCCGAGCGGCTCCAGGACGGCTCAAGGGTGCCCCAAGACGGCCCAAGAGGGCCCCAAGACAGCTCCAAGAGGGGTCCAAGGGACCCCAAGAGTGGTTCAAGAAGGGGAATGTGAACCGAAAGCCCGAGAGCTTTTCTGCCCAAGAAGCCCCCAGGAGGCTCCTAGAGGCCTTCAAGAGGCACCAAGAGGTCTCCAAGAGGCCCTCAAGAGGCTTCAAGAGGCCCACCGCTTACACAGATCATAGCGCGATCTGCGTGCAAATATTCTGTGCGCATTTGGAATGTGCTCCTTGCGGGTGGCGGTGGTTGGCCGGGAACTTGCGCAATTCTCTCGGTTCGTCCAGTGGGGAGGGCGTTGTTCGTGGGCGAAATACGCAGGTCGTGTGTCCACGTGTGCATGCGCGGCGCGCTAGTCGCGAGAGTGGCCACTGGGTGGAAGATTCCGTGGATTTTCTGACTGGTCCAAAACGGGGCCGTGGTTTGGCACAGCAGATGGTGTGGGGGTCTAGGGGCGAGGGCTTACAGATCGGAAGAGGTTTGAGGGGATGTGCGCCGCAGGGGTTGAAGGATGACAGAGAACTATACGGCACCGGTGTCAGCATCACGAGGACAAGGACTGCGAGCGGGGCAGAAGGACGGGGGATGAGGCATATCGGGGCGTGGTAGAGGGAAGGGGGGCATGAGCATGACTACGTGACAATGTCAGGCCTGGACTGCAGGGCCGCTAGCCTCCTTGGGCGTGTGAAATACACTTGGACGCTTTAGCCCTCTTATTTGTAGTACTGAGAGCTTGGCCCTTAGAAACCCTATTGAGGTACTCCTGTCTGTGGGGAAGTACCTTGGCCAAACACAGTTTGCCGAGATCTCTCAATTGCTGACTGGCATAGCACCCGCCACTGATACAATACCAAAGCTTAAGACCGTCATGAAACTGCATGACATGAGACTCGTGCACCCATCCGCCTGCTATGTGCAGCTTGGCCTGTGGAGGTTTCTTAAAAAAGCAACCGTTGTGGTTGAGCATAGCAAAGCATGGCCAGGCCCGCCACTCTGTTAAAGTGCTATGAGAAGCCGACCCTCCGCATCGGAGGCATCCTCGACCACTGTCGTCGAGGGCATTGCTGGAGGAGAAAAGGGCGAGGGAGGCAGCACCGGGGGGGACAGTGGGGGGGCAGGTGCGCCTTTTTCCCTTGGATTCCCCTCGCTCCGCTTCAGCCTTCTCGCTTGCCTCGGCTGTATAGGCATCGAGCGAAGCTCTCAAGATACGCACGCGTGCAAGATACGCTCGCTTTCCATGCATCAAAACGAAATGACACTATTCTGGCAGTCGTGCCTCGTGCGCTGCCCAACCTGCAACTTCATCAACTATGGTATTAGCCGTAAAAGCCCATCGCATCCGAGGGTTGCGGGCTATATCCTCGGGGCTCTGATGGGATTGCACAAAAACAACGGTGACCTCGTGTGCTGGGCCCCGCCTATCGAGGAGCTGCCCAAGAAACGCCCAAAGGTCGGCGTCGGGGCCTCTAGGGGATTCGAACCTACGCTCGAGCCATCCTTTGACTACAGGCTCGCAGTCGGAGAACAAAAAAACGTGGCCTCGAGACAACCAGAGACCCAAGAGGAGAGCTGTAAGTTCACCTCTAGCTAGAACCTGCCGAGGGCCGCACAAAGGGCCTCTGACGGTAGCTGCTAGATCTACCCGGGGCTCGAGAGTGCGGAAAAAATCGACAGCTAATCCGACGCGGCGAAAAGACGGAGAATTTGTACCAGGGCCCCCACTCGCATCTCCACTGCGCAAGAGCGAGGCCTCACGAGTTCCTGTCCCGAACATGCCTTCAGAGGGTTCGTTATACGGGCCGTCGATCGTCCACTGCTCTTCTGAAGCCGGTGGGGGAATTGCTGTCCACGTTCGGTTGAGGAGACCCCGTAGCCAGAATCCACTGTCCATCTCATACTGAGCGAGTATCAATTCATGTGATTGGTCATACGCCCGGTGGTTCTTATTGCACGGGCACGGCCAGATCTTGTGGACCAAAGTCTCTGGAGCCATCTTGCAGCGCGGACAAACCACAGGGCCTTGGTAAGGAGGTATCTCCTCGCGCCTCCGATCGCGCGGCCATACGGTTCCCACCGCACGCGTGACCATGACCTCAGCCAGTCGGTGGCCAATGGCGGGGACCGCCTCCAGTTGCGCCAGCAAGGTGCGGAAGGACGTGCAATCGACCCCTTGCTCCAGGCCGCTGCCGCAGAAGTGGCGGCTGGCCTGCTCCCAGAGGCGCGGGCGGATCGTTTCCATGAGGTCGGCGAGGAAACCCTGGTGCGAGTCCAAGGCGGCGGGGCCCGTGTACAGATCGTCGTCGAAACGCCAGTGGTCGCCTGCGGCTGGGTGTGGCTCTGGCACCGTCCATGCCGTGGCCTCGCTCACGCCCCAGCCCAGCTCGAGAAGGTGACCAACAGCAGCACTGAGCGGTCCTCTGATGTGGCGAGACCGCTGCCCACTATCAACTGGGCTGAGCCGCTGGACGGCATGTGGCCAGGCTCGCCGAACACCATCGCGGAGGTCGGGATGGTCTCGCCAGGATTGCAGCCAAAGATCCAAGCATTCAGTCGGCAACTTGATCGCAGGGTCTTGATCGCCAGCGCGCAAGGCGAGGAGGGCGGCAAGGCGCCGACCTCGCGTGGGCGCGGCGAGCGTGAATCCCAGCTGTCTCCGCAGGTGTTTCAACTTGGGCCCAAACGTACCGTAAATCTGGTGTCCGTAAATACTTGCCGCTTGGGCGCCTTGTGTCTCAAGGCGCCCAGTGGAGCGATACTTCTTGGACAAGAAAGCAAATCTGCGAATCTTCTGATGCATGCTTCGGCGCTTTTGTTCGCGACCGATGCGGGTGGCGCGTCCATGACGGCCCCCACAGGTAATATCGACTCCCAGATAGCTGGTCTGCAGCTTGGGGAGGACCTTGAAACCTGCAAACCGCACCTTCCTCGCCACCAACTTGGCGTCGGCACCGTGAGAACACATCACTGCCGACTTCGGGGAGACGTTTAGGCCGCGGCTCTGGAGTCCCTGGCAGGTGTCGATGAGGCATTCTGCGAGCTCGTGCCTGACTGCCGCACGAGACCCTCGGGGGCCCTGGGCCAGGTCGTCGATCCAGAGGCGGTGGCTCATCCTGGGGTGGGCCGTGGTGATGGCCTCCATCACGTAGTGGGTCAAGGCCATGCCGATGCGAGCCCCTGACCTCAGCCCCTGCACGATGCTGCGCGTGGGTTGGAAGGGCGGCGAGGCTGCTCCCAGCTGCCCCGCCGTGCGCGACGCCACGCGTTGCAATAACTCCGGATGCATAATCGCGGGTGGAAAGTGGAGCGCCAGCGCGATGGTGGCCAGCTTGCTCCAGTCAGTCGCATCTTAATAGCCCTGTATATCGATCGGGCCCTTGCCGCAGGCAACTCCCAAGTGCTGAGGCACCTCCTGATGAATAGCCCTGAGGAAGGCCTCGCGGAGGCTGGAGTTGCCCGCGATGGCCGCGCCCCACGAAGTGCTGACCCCCTTGGTCCACATGCGGACGCGCGGCTCGCGAATCAAGCCCCATAAGCGGCAGGCCATCGGGGCGAGGCTGATGACGCGGCCACCAGTGCCCTTCTTCGGCAGCATCCTGCCCACAGGCCACTCATCATGCTCGGGCGCGCGAAACTCTTAGGGGCCCCCCAGCTCCCGAGACGTCATCGCAATCCCCAGATGGGCCGTCGGGGGCCGCCTCTAATTACTAGCTGCCCTTGACAGCAGTTCCCAGAAAGAGCGGAAAATCTGCTCGCCCGCTTGTCGGCGGCCAACTGCCGTTGAAGGTCGCGCTGGACCTTGGCGGCGCTAGACTTGGATCCCGGGGCGGCCTCGACGCCCGGGCGAGGAGCCTTCGGGAGCCTACCAGTGGCTAACAAAACGCGGGTGGTAAACTGAGCCCCCGAAATACGCGGGGTCACTTCGAGGCCAATGTGGGGCCTCCAAGGAACCTTTACAACATAAGAAACGATAGCTATGAGCGGAACTGCGGACCCACTGCAAAGAAGGTAGTCCATCATTGTTCTTCCCCCGAGCGGGCAAGTAGCAATTTCGGCTCAGTGGTAACGGTGCGGGCATGCAGCCGACTGGGGATGCCTGGTCTCTCAAGTTTTTCTGGACTCATCTTGAATTCACCGCGCGCTACCCACGGAAGTTGCAGCGACCGCAGCAGCCCTGCCAGGCGCTGGCACCTCCCAGCGTCCTGGCTTGCTGCGCCGCAGCCATGATGGGTGTAGAACGAGACCGCCACGACGGAGATGTTTGCTAGATGGGCCACCACCGCCATGGAGCCGTCGAAGCACTGTGGGCGTTCAGCTGGATGCAGGCGACTCTTCGCTGCTTGAGTTGGTTCGAGACGATGTGTTTGGAGATGGCTCTTGGACAGGATCCACTTACCCCCCTCGTTGCTGAAGTCCTCCTGCGAGATGCTGACAGTCTTATCCGAACGGCGAGCTTTGTTCTGAAATATCCGTAGCCCTGAAGCCCGAGCTGCAGAACCGAAATGACGAAGAATAGAACCGTCGTGGACATGCGCCTCGACGAAGCTGCAGCAATCATAGCTCTGACCTCCCAACCAGGACCATGGCTTACTATTCTTCGTAGATCCCCCCATGCAAGTGGCACTCGCGCGGAATAATCGCGCATAATTCTTGGACTGGCCCTCGTCGTCCTCTGGCGCGCGAGACTGCGGAGTAGCGCTGGCACTCTTGCTCGCTGCCGTGGGCGACGAGGTCCCTAGTCACAGCTCAGCGCCCTCCGCCTCGGCCGCGGCGGCCGAAGTGGGTGCAGCTGCAGGCCTGGGCCTGCCCCCTTGCCGCTGCCGCCCCCCCTTGCCTTCTTCAGGGTCTCCGTCTGGAACTTGGCCCCCGAGAGATGCCGAGCTTCGTCCTGAACGCGGGCTTCATCAGCAGGGGGGGTCTTGGGCTCCTCAGGCGCTGGCGCGCTGGGGGGGGCCTCCTTGCCCTTTCGCCCTGCGGCGCTGCCAGCGCCGCCACTGGGGGCTGCGGCCTCTGGCGCTGCCGGCGTCTGCGGGGCGGCCTCGCCGTCGGCGGCGCGCCGCTTCTTGGCCGCGCGGCGCTCGGGGGCCGCCTTGACCTTCGCGAGCTCCGCGAGCCAGGCCTGGGCCTCCGCCTCCTTCGCCTCCACGTTTGTCTTCGCGGCCTCAAGGTTCACCTTGGGATCGCGCAACTGCTTCTTCTCGGCTTCCTCGCAGTCGAGCGAATCGATCTCGTCGAAGGAGTTGGCGTCCCAGCTCACCTGGAAGATCGGCTTCGGGGCTGCCGCTTGTCCATCGCACGGGCCGTCGATCGTCCACTGCTCTTCTGAAGCCGGTGGGGGAATTGCTGTCCACGTTCGGTTGAGGAGACCCCGTAGCCAGAATCCACTGTCCATCTCATACTGAGCGAGTATCAATTCATGTGACTGGTCATGCGCCCGGTGGTTCTTATTGCACGGGCACGGCCAGATCCTGTGGACCAAAGTCTCTGGAACCATCTTGCAGCGCGGACAGACCACAGGGCCTCGGCAAGGAGGTATCTCCTCGCGCCGCGCGGCCATACGGTTCCCACCGCACGCGCGACCATGACCTCAGCCAGTCGGTGGCCAATGGCGGGGGCCGCCTCCAGTTGCGCCAGCAAGGTGCGGAAGGACGTGCAATCGACCCCTTGCTCCAGGCCGACGCCGCAGAAGTGGCGGCTGGCCTGCTCCCAGAGGCGCGGGCGGATCGTTTCCATGAGGTCGGCGAGGAAACCCTGGTGCGAGTCCAAGGCGGCGGGGCCCGTGTACAGATCGTCGTCGAAACGCCAGTGGTCGCCTGCGGCTGGGTGTGGCTCTGGCACCGTCCATGCCGCGGCCTCGCTCACGCCCCAGCCCAGCTCGAGAAGGTGACCAACAGCAGCAGTGAGCGGTCCTCTGATGTGGCGAGACCGCTGCCCACTATCAACTGGGCTGAGCCGCTGGACGGCATGTGGCCAGGCTTGCCGAACACCATCGCGGAGGTCGGGATGGTCTCGCCAGGATTGCAGCCAAAGGTCCAAGCATTCAGTCGGCAACTTGGTCGCAGGGTCTTGATCGCCAGCGCGCAAGGCGAGGGGGGCGGCAAGGCGCCGACCTCGCGTGGGCGCGGCGAGCGTGAATCCCAGCTGTCTCCGCAGGTGTTTCAACTTGGGCCCAAAACGTACCGTAAATCTGGTGTCCGTAAATACTTGCCGCTTGGGTGCCTTGTGTCTCAAGGCGCCCAGTGGAGCGATACTTCTTGGACAAGAAAGCAAATCTGCGAATCTTCTGATGCATGCTTCGGTGCTTTTGTTCGCGACCGACGCGGGTGGCTCGCTCGTCCATGATGGCCCCCACAGGTAATATCGACTCCCAGATAGCTGGTCTGCAGCTTGGGGAGGACCTTGAAACCTGCAAACCGCACCTTCCTCGCCGCCAACTTGGCGTCGGCACCGTGAGAACACATCACTGCCGACTTCGGGGAGACGTTTAGGCCGCGGCTCTGGAGTCCCTGGCAGGTGTCGATGAGGCATTCTGCGAGCTCGTGCCTGACTGCCGCACGAGACCCTCGGGGGCCCTGGGCCAGGTCGTCGATCCAGAGGCGGTGGCTCATCCTGGGGTGGGCCGTGGTGATGGCCTCCATCACGTAGTGTGCCATGGCCATGCCGATGCGAGTCCCTGACCTCAGCCCCTGCACGATGCTGCGCGTGGGTTGGAAGGGCGGCGAGGCTGCTCCCAGCTGCCCCACCGTGCGTGACGCCACGCATTGCAATAACTCCGGATGCATAATCACGGGTGGAAAGTGGAGCGCCAGCGCGTTAGTGGCCAGCTTGCTCCAGTCAGTCGCATCTTAATAGCCTTGTATATCGATCGGGCCCTTGCCGCAGGCAACTCCCAAGTGCTGAGGCACCTCCTGATGAATAGCCCTGAGGAAGGCCTCGCGGAGGCTGGAGTTGCCCGCGATGGCCGCGCCCCGCGAAGGGCTGACCCCCTTCGTCCACATGCGGACGCGCGGCTCGCGAATCAAGCTCCATAAGCGGCAGGCCATCGGGGCGAGGCTGATGACGCGGTCACCAGTGCCCTTCTTCGGCAGCATCCTGCCCACAGGCCACTCATCATGCTCAGGCGCGCGAAGCCCTAGAGCCCCCCCCAGCTCCCGAGACACCATCGCAATCCCCAGATGGGCCGTCGGGGGCCGCCTCTAACTACTGACTGCCCTTGACAGCAGTCCCCAAAAAGAGCGGAAAATCTGCTCGCCCGCTTGTCGGCGGCCAACTGCCGTCGAAGGGCGCGCTGGACCTTGGCGGCGCTAGATTTGGATCCCGGGGTGGCCTCGACGCCCGGGCGAGGAGCCTTCGGGAGCCTACCAGTGGCTAACAAAACGCGGGTGGTAAACTGAGCCCCCGAAATACGCAGGGTCACTTCGAGGCCAATGTGGGGCCTCCAAGGAACCTTTACAACATAAGAAACGATAGCTATGAGCGGAACTGCGGACCCACTGCAAAGAAGGTAGTCCACCACTGTTTTTCCCCCGAGCGGGCAAGTGGCAATTTCGGCTCAATGGTAACGATGCGGGCATGCAGCCGACTGGGGATGCCTGATCTCTCAAGTTTTTCTGGACTCATCTTGAACTCACCGCACGCAATCCACGGAAGCTGCAGCTCCAGCTGGCCGCGAAGGCGGAGCACGTTCGCCACCTGCTGGCCGTGGCGGTGGTCCGCGTCCTTCCACACACCGTTGGCCTTGCGGAGGGCATCCACGGGGGACAGCGGGGCTGCAACGCTCCTGGCCTCCTCCTTGAGCTTCGCGACCTGCTCCTTCAAGCTGGCCTGGAGCGTCGGGTCGTCCGTGGGCGCAAGGGCCTGCTCGAGCAGCGAGGCGATGGTCGCCTGCGGCGGCCCGCCCTGCGTCTGCTGGGGCGGCTGGCGGCGGCGGCGCGGGCTCTGCGAGCGGAGGACGCCCTTGAGGTGCACCAGGGTCTCCTGCAGCTTCTCCTTTGCGAAGGTGACGCAAAGCCGCGAGGAGCCGCGGCGTCCTCCTGTTGCGCCTGCTGGCCCGGGAAGAGGACCAAGCCTGCACCACAACCCTTGCAGGCGAGGGCGCCCTGCTGGAGGAGCACGTCGTTGTACTCGCAGCGCTGGCAGCTGGCGCAGCGGGTCCACTGGCGGTAGAACCTGGCGGCGGACATGGCGGCGAAACCCAGGACTGGATTGTGAAGTGAGAAAGAAATGCCTCTGCTTTAGTCGAGACCGACATCAATCTGGGAGGAAGGTGTGTCGATCTAGTCCTTCAAGCGCCGCGGGGAGGCACAGAGGCTTTGGGCGCTTCCCCCAAATCGGTTCGGGGCCCAAATGTTACTTGAGAGGAGGAGGAGGAGGAGGAGGAGGAGGAGGAGGAGGAGGAGGAGGAGGAGGAGGAGGGGGAGGGACGACATGCAGGGGCAGAGGGGGACATGATAATGAGGAGGAGGGGCATGATGAGGAGGGGAGGGGATCATTTGGGCATGATGGCGGTGAGGCGAATGGGGAAGGGCCAGAAGGAGGAGGAGGGGGATGTGGCAGGAATGAGGCGGGCCCCAGTAGCCGCCCAATTCAGGCGAGTCCTGCGTCCCCGTGCAGCCCCTTAGAAACTAGTGACCGTTCGTGGAATTTCGCTACGTCGTTAGTGTTGCGCGCGGCGAAGGTCAACGTCAAATGCTCGAGTCCACGACGCTCCTTAGCGTCGCGTTGATGCCGCACATGCACAGATAAACTGTGTATGTGATTTAGCGTTTGCCATCCGACCCCTACATAGTAACAGGCCCACTCCTGAATCCGACTTCACAAAGAGTCGAAATGGCCCGACGCACATCAGCCGCTGCAAGCGCGGTGGCTGTTCGTACGTCGCGAAACTCGAGGCTGGGACATTTGATGAACGCGCGTGAGCGGGCCGTTTTGAGTGCGGGCTAATATGACGTGCGTCTTACGGGGGGCGGCCTAGGCAGTGTCCATCTCGGTCTGGCCAACCCGGTTTGGTACCGATCCCGCCCGATCCGATTCGATTCCGAAAATTATCCTGGCGACCCGATGCGGCCCGATGTTCGCACGACGTCGTTGTGCATCCCAGCGCCGCCGATCCGATTTGATTTCGATTTAGTGCCGAGAGGTTTGACCCGGCGCACGGTCCGATTATCACATGTGCTGCCATTGTCCACCGCTTTCGTGACCCATGCCCCGAGCGCTGTAGCTGGTGATGTGGGGTTCGTTTTCTTCTCCCTTCGCCTGCTACCACGGCTCGCTATGCTCGCATGCGGTGGTCCCACGGTTCTTCTCGATAGCGTCATGCTTCCCCGTCGAGCTCCCGTGCTGCCGCTGTCCGGTGTTCTCACATGGGTCGTGTTGACCGCTGTAGCCGATGACGTTTGGTTCGCTTTCTTCACCCTACTGCTGCCACTCCCCATCATTCTCTCACGCGGTGACCCCGGTTCTGTAGCCGACGACTTCAGGGTTCTTCGTCTCGCACACGCTTTGCCACTGCTCGCCGTTCTCACGAGCAGAAGTCCAAAGGTAGTAATTGATAATGCTGGTGATCGGACAGGGGCCGGTTGAGACTACGCTCGGCATCGTTCGGACGTGTGCATTGTGTTGTCGGCGAGGGTTCTCGAGAAACAGCTTGGATCATCTGGCAAACAAAAACACATACGAAACCGAAAAAGACAGGGAATTTACGTCTCAGCGATGGCAAGTATGGCGACCCTCCCGCCTGGCCCAAATCCTCTTGAAATCGGTCCCCAGACCCCTCTTGGGGTCCATCCTGATTCGTTTTCCGAGGCGGATCCAGCCGTGGCAACAAAGAGCCCCCAGGAGGCCCAGAATAGACGAACGACGCTAGGGAGGGCCACGGTCGACTCGACTGGCCCTCCAGTTTGAGTGTGCAGGGGGAGGTTCACGAGGACAAAGAAGTAGCAGCAGTCACGTGCGGCGGAAATATCCGTGTCCGCGCCCTCGCGGTCTGGATTCCCGTCGTACGGATTCGTCCCGCGCGAGGCATCCGCGAGAAAACGCCCCGTATCCGCAGGGTCGTTGCCCAGGGGCTACGGATATGTTTTTCGTTTACGAAGTAGCAGCGGGAGGGCGGGCGGAAAGGTCACGGAGCGCGCGGAGAGGCGGGACTGGCCCCCCCCTGACAGCCAGGACGCACCGCGGATGTTTCTGCACGCCAGCGCGTTGGTGCTGCGGGGGTGCGCCGATAAGGAGGGGCGGTTTGTTTGGCACGATTTCCGTGGGCAACGTTAGGCTGGGTTTCCCAATGGTTCTTCTAAAGACACCACCGCTCTAAACTCATAATATATGCATACCCCAAACGACCATTCCCAAGACGACCGTACCCAAACCAATCATGTTTATGACCTTCACTTGTCTAGTCTCAGTCGGTAACTTGTGTCTTCTGTGGAACAGCGGATTGTGCCCCCAGCTGCTTGCCCCGGCAGACGGCTGCACTTGTCATTCCTCGGAGAGGGCGTCCCATTGGCAGGCAAAAATTTTGTGCTGGCCTCCGGCCAGTGCCGCCGATCCGGGGCGTTCCGGATAATGATGATGTTGATGAGGATGATGATGATGATGTTGGTGATGATGTTGATGTTGATGTTGATGATGATGATTCGGATATTGTTTATCTTGGTAATGGACATGGTGAAGAGCATGAAGATGGTGATGACGACGACGCGAATCAGGATTGTGATGTTGGTGATGGTGATGGTGGTTGTGATGACGATAGCGGTGTTCCCCACAATGATGTTGATAATTCTTTACGCTTCGCGTATCCCCACCAGCCCATCTCACAGCAGCAGTTCTCGCGAAGCATGTCGACAGTTGTGTTTTTTCAGGCGTGTGTCCGCTGGGCTCCGTATATCTCCCCTGTCCCTCCTTCCTCCCGCCTCCTTGTGAATCCTCCTTGTGGGGGGGAGCGGGAGAAGGACGAGGCGGAGGAGGAGGGAGAGAAAGCGCTCCTCGTGATTTGAGTCGTTTGGGGTTTCTCGTCCTGGTGTGAGTCGTTCGGGCCCTTCTTCCTGGTGTGAGTCGTTCGGGCTCTTCGTGGTGTGAGTCGTTCGGGCTCTTCGTCCTGGTGTGAGTCGTTCGGGCTTCTCGTGGTGTGAGTTGTTCGGGCCCCTCATCCTGGTGTGAGTCGTTCGGGCCCCTCCTCCTGGTGTGACTCGTTCGGGCTCCTCGTGGTGTGAGTCGTTCGGGGCGCGCGTCGTGGTGTGAGTCGTTCGGGCTCCTCGTGGTGTGAGTCGTTCGGGCGCCTCGTCCTGGTGTGAGTCGTTCGGGCCCCTCCTTGTGGTGTGAGTCGTTCGGGCTCTTCGTGGTGTGAGTCGTTCGGGCCCCTCGTCCTGGTGTGAGTCGTTCGGGCTCCTCGTGGGGCCTCTTGGGGGCCTCTTGGAGCCTCTTGGGGGCCTCTTGGGGGCCTCTTGGGGGCCTCTTGGGGGCCTCGTGGGGCCCTTGGGGGCCTCTTGGGGGCTTCTTGGGGGCCTCGTGGGGCCTCTTGGGTGCCTCTTGGGGGCCTCTTGGAGGCCTCTTGGGAGCCTCCTGGGTGCCCCTTGGGGCCATCTTGGGGCTTCTTGCGGCCTCCTCAGAAGCGCAAATGAGCGCTGCCCCCTGAGAAGGACAAAGTGAGCCCAAAACCTTCGTAAAATCAATGATTTTGCTAGGAGGGAAGATAAGCGCGGCCCCCTCAGAAGGCCAAAATGGGCCCAAAACCGTAGTAAAATCAATTGTTTTTGCTTCACAGAAGAGGAGGGGGCTACAAGAGCGCACCCCCGTCGGGGCCAGAATCCTCATGAGGGTAGTCTTTTTTTGGCCCTCCCAGGCGTCGAAAACTACCCCCCTGACCACCCGCGGGACTCCCTGTCCAGGCCCAGGGGGAGGGGGTAGGGGGTAGGGGGAGGGGTAAACCCCTCCCCGAAGGGGAAAAAGGGGGGTTTGGGGGTTGAGGACAGAGGGGGCTCTCTAAACCACTCACGCCCAAAGGGCTGGTGGGATTACGCTACCGAGGAACCCCACATACTTATATGCTGGCTGGAGAGATGAGAGCTGAAGTGAAGCATGCGAGGATGATGTTGGTGGCCGTTGCCCCGCCGATGCCGCTGTGCCCTGGACGACCGTCATGGATAGCGGCCGCGGTGAGAGACCACCCCTTGCGCACCCCCTATGGTGTCGAGAATATGACATGCCTGCTGCGCCCTGGGCGACCGTCACGGATAGCGGCCGCGGTGAGAGACCACCCCCTGCGCACCCCCCGTGGTGTCGAGAATCTGCCATGCTTGCTGTGCCCTGGACGGCCGTCACGGATAGCGGCCGCGGTGAGAGACCACCCCTTGCGCACCCCTTACGCTGTCGAGAATATGCCATGCCTGCTGTGCCCTGGACGACCGTCACGGATAGCGGCCGCGGCGAGAGACCACCCCTTGAGCACCCCCTTATGGTGCCGAGAATATGCCATGCCTGCTGTGCCCTGGACGACCGTCACGGATAGCGGCCGCGGTGAGAGACCACCCCCTGCGCCCCCCTAAGCTTGTCCGAGAATATG
>CAUYUJ010018815.1:87500-121507 GCA_963575745.1 Prorocentrum cordatum | reverse complement strand
TGCTGTGCCTTGGACGACCGTCACGGATAGCGGCCGCGGTAAGAGACCACCCCTTGCGCACCCCCTACGCTGTCGAGAATATGCCATGCCTGCTGTGCCTTGGGCGACCGTCACGGATAGCGGCCGCGGTGAGAGACCACCCCCTGCGCACCCCCTATGGTGCCGAGAATATGCAATGCGTGCTGTGCATGGGCGACCGTCACGGATAGCGGCCGCGGTGAGGGACCCCCCCCCGCGCACCCCCTATGGTGTCGAGAATATGCCATGCCTGCTGTGCCCTGGACGACCGTCACGGATAGCGGCCGCGGTGAGAGACCACCCATTGCGCACCCCTATGGCGTCGAGAATATGCCATGCCTGCTGTGCCCTGGACGACCGTCACGGATAGCAGCCGCGGTGAGAGACCACCCCTTACGCACCACCCACGCTGTTGTGCATGTGCTGTGCTGTGCTGTGCTGCGCTGCGCTGTGCTGTGCTGTGTTGTGCTGTGCTGTGCTGCGCTGTGTAAGAAGGAGGGAGAGGGGAGGTGAGGAGACGTGGGTGCGCCGCGGCAGGGAAGAAGCCCAGAACCCCACGAAACATGTGGGGAAAACTTGCCACGCCTCCTGTGCCGTGGACGACCCTTATTGCGTCGAGGATGTGCCGCACGTGCCAAGCCGTGTGCGTGTGTGTGTGTGTGTGTGTGTGTGTGTGTGTGTGTGTGTGTTGTGCTGTGCTGTGCTGTGCTGTGCTGTGCTGTGCTGTGCTGTGCTGTGCTGTGCTGTGCTGTGTGCGCTGCGCTGTGATGTGCTGTGCTGTGCTGTGCTGCGCTGCGCTGCGCTGTGCTGTGTGCGTGAGGAGGAGGGGGAGGAGGAGGAGGAGGGGAGGAGGGCGGGTGTGGGTGAGACGCGGGTGCGGCGCGGGTGGGAAGAACACCAGAACCCCACGAAGCATGTGGGGAATAATGATGGCATTGGTGTTGATGTCGATGATGTGAATTCTCAGGGTGCTACGGATGATGCAGTTGGTGAGGACGGCGATGGTGATGGTGGTGTTGTTGATGATGAGGATGGTGATGATTTTGATGATGATAATGATGATGATGATGCTGATGCTGGTGCTGACGCTGATGCTGATGATGATGATGATGATGATGATGATGATGATGATGGTGGTGGTGGTGGTGGTGATGATGATGATGATGATGATGATGATGATGATGATGATGATGATGATGATGATGATGATGATGATGATGATGATGATGATGATGATGATGATGATGATGATGATGATGCCGTTGACCATGGTGATGGTGGTGGGGGTGTTGATGACGACGGTTCTGATGAAGACGATGAAGACGAAGAGGTAGGCCATCATACGTTGCGTCGACCGTGTCGACATCTTGTGCAGCTGGCTGTTTTTGGCTGTTGTGAGGAGGGAGGAAGAGCATGGGTGAGGGAGGACGAGGGAGGAGGGAGGAAGGAGAAGGTAAGAGGTAGGGGGGAGGAGGGAGGAGGGAGGAGGGAGAAAGGAGGAGGGGAGGAGGGGGGGAGGGAGGGATGAGGGAGGAGGGAGAGGTGAAGGAGGAGGAGCAGAGAGGAAGGAGCATGAGGGAGGAGGAGGAGGAGGAGGAGGAGGAGTGAAGTAAAGTGATGTGAAGTGAAGTGAAGCACCCCAGAAGCGAACGAGTCTCCTCGAGCCCCAGGCCGCCCTGTCGGCAGCGGGTGGGCACCAACAGACAGGGACAGATTCGGCGCGGGCTCCCCTGTGGAGTCTTACCGCGGCGATGACAAACGGCGAGAGACGTACCCGACACGCGCGCCAGGGGAGCAGACAACGACGGAAAACCTCTCTACAAGCCCGTAGGCGAGAGACGGGCCGCGCGCGCCACGTGCGCCAGGAGGCAGCAGCTAAGCCGGTAAACCGCTCTACAAGCCCGTTCTGACATTCCGAGGCCTCAGATAACGACACGCCGCGCGTGCCGCCCCGATCAACCACCAGAGGGGCACCACTCCCTCGGTGACAGCCCGCCCCCACGCACGCTACGGCGGGGGATCGTGACAGTGGGAACAATGGACGGGGATCCTCCGATGAACCCCCCCCGCATAGGGGACCCGCGACACCACCCATACCCCAGTGGAGAAGGGTGTCGCAGCAAAACGTGGCAGACCCACAACCCAGGCACGGAACACGGAAGGAAAAGCCGCGCACTGAAGCCTTGGACTGCCCCCGCCCGCCACAACGAGACAGGCACAGCCCCGAGACCCCAGGCGCGACCCTTCCCCCGCGGCGCAGGCTGGGACGGCATACGTCTACCTTTTTTTCCCAGCCCTCCAGTGTTGGTCTCTCGTTTTGAATAGAGCAGTGTGGTCTCCACCCTCCTTCTCCCGCCTCCCCTCGCTCCTGCCTTCTGTGCTCTCCTGCCGTTCCTGATTCCTGCCTCGCGGTCTTGTCTTCTGTTGGGTGGCCTTGCCTAGGGGTTGCGATTTCTATAGGGGGCTGCGCTCTGCGCAACTGTCGCCACTTTCTTCTGCTCCTGGGAGGCCCAGCGGAGGTACGCCATACGCGGACCTCCTCGGGACCTCGCCGCCCCTTGCAGGGGGGTTGCGATCCGCGCAATTGTCGCCACTTTCGTGGGCTCCTGGGAGGCCCAGCGGAGGTACGCCATACGCGGACCACCTCGGGACCTCGCCGCCCCCTGGGGGGCTCGCGATCTGAGTAACTGTCGCCGCTTTCGTGGGTTCTTGGGAGGCCCAGCGGAGGTACGCCATGCGCGGACCACCTCGGGGCCTCGCCGCCCCCTGGGGGGCTTGCGATCTGCGCAACGGTCGCCACTTTCGTGGGCTCCTGGGAGGCCCAGCGGAGGTACGCCATACGCGGACCTCCTCGGGACCTCGCCGCCCTTGGGGGGCTTGCGATCTGCACAACTGTCGCCACTTTCGTGGGCTCCTGGGAGGCCCAGCGGAGGTACATACGCGGACCACCTCGGGACCTCGCCGCCCCCTGGGGGGCTTGCGATCTGCGCAATTGTCGCCGGTTTCGTGGGCTCCTGGGAGGCCCAGCGGAGGTGCGCCATACGCGGACCACCTCGGGACCTCGCCGCCCCTTGAAGGGGGCTTGCGATCTGTGCAATTGTCGCCACTGTTGTGGGCTCCTGGGAGGCCCAGCGGAGGTACGCCAGACGCGGACCACCTCGGGACCTCGCCGCCCCTTGGGGGGCTTGCGATCTGCGCAACGGTCGCCACTTTCGTGGGCTCCTGGGAGGCCCAGCGGAGGTACGCCATACGCGGACCACCTCGGGACCTCGCCGCCGCCCCTGGGGGGCTTGCGATCTGCGAAATTGTCGCCACCTTCGTGGGCTCCTGGGAGGCCCAGCGGAGGTACGCCATACGCGGACCACCTCGGGACCTCGCCGCCCCCTGGGGGGCTTGCGATCTGCGCAATTGTCGCCACTTTCGTGGCTCCTGGGAGGCCCAGCGGAGGTACGCCATACGCGGACCACCTCGGGACCTCGCCGCCCCCTGGGGGGCTTGCGATCTGCGCAACGGTCGCCACCTTCGTGGGCCCCTGGGAGGCACAGCGGAGGTACGCCATACGCGGACCTCCTCGGGACCTCGCCGCCCCCTGGGGGGCTTGCGATCTGCGCAATTGTCGCCACTTTCGTGGGCTCCTGGGAGGCCCAGCGGAGGTACGCCATACGCGGATCACCTCGGGACCTCGCCGCCCCCTGGGGGGCTTGCGATCTGCGCAACTGTCGCCACTTTCGTGGGCTCCTGGGAGGCCCAGCGGAGGTACGCCATACGGCACGAATTCTTTCAGGCCCTTGTGTTTCCATGTTGTCTATTTGCCGTTCCTCTTCTTGCTGTGCTCTTCTGAAATAACTGCCGGGTGCTCTTCTTGAGCATTGCGGGTCCTTCAGAATGCCAGTCAGCATTGAGTGGTCCTGAGTAGAATCGCCACATGTATTGAAAGGGTTGGGTACGTCACAGGGTAATTCTCTCCCCCAGGGTCCCGAAGGAGCACCTGGGGTGACGAACGGGAGGCCACCCGCTTGTTTTCCTGGGGAGGTATCCCAGTGGCACAGGTGCCAGGAGGAGGAGGAGGAGGAGGAGGAGGAGGAGGAGGAGGAGGAGACGGAGGAGGAGGAAGTGGAGGTCGCCTTCTTGGGCCGTTTTGCAGTCGTCTTGGGAGCCTCTTGAGCCGTCTTGACGCAGTCTCAGGGGCCTTTGGGACCGTCGGAAGCGAAGCCCCCCCGTTCCCGAGCACTGAATGGCGCCGGGAATGGCGTCCCCCCCCGCCTTGCAGAGCGAACCCTCCCCCCCCCCGGCTCCCGAGCACTGAATGGCGTCGGGAATGGCGTCCCCCCCCCCTCTTGCAGAGCGAACCCCCCCCGGGCTCCCGAGCACTCGTCCACCTCCCCCCCCTTGCAGAGCGAACCCTCCCCCCCGGCTCCCGAGCACTGACGGGCATCGGGAATGGCGTTTCCCCCCCTTTGCAGAGCGACCCCCCCCACAGATCCCGAGCATTGAATGGCGTCGGGAATGGCGTCCCCCCCCCTGAAGAGCGACCCCCCCCGGCTTCCGAGCACTGAATTGCGTCGGCAATGGCGTCCCCCCCCCTCCCCCTGCAGAGCGAACCCCCAGCCGGCTCCCGAGCACTCGTCCCCCCCCCCCCTTGCAGAGCGAACCCTCCCTCCCCCCGGCTCCCGAGCACTGAATGGCGTGGGGAATGGCGTCCCCCCCCCCTCTTGCAGAGCGACCCCCCCCCGGCTCCCGAGCACTAAATAGCGTCGGGAATGGCGTCCCCCCCCCTTGCAGAGCGAAGCTTGAGCGAGCTCAAGTCCACGCCCTCAGAAACTCACACGCCGGATCGGCGGATGTTATGTTGCCTCGTCTCCGTGGCGGGCTGTTTCCTTCCGCTGAAAATCGACGGGTCGACGGCCACACTTGAGCAGATCCAGCTTGTCGGCCGTCAATCACCCGGTCAGCTGACGACTGGCCCACTTGAGCGCTGAGAGGATGACGCGCCCCGTCGCGGGGCAGGGGTTTTGGGTGTGATTCGACCGCATCGAGGGCCTGTGGCACGATTGATTGCCTATATTTCGACCGTGGTGCCATCATTCTGACTCCAGATGGTGGCGTGTAGGGTGAGGAGTAGGCCGACTTCATCGAGCTGGTGGTCGCAGGTGTGTATGGAAGTGTGCCAAAGCGTCTGAATCCGAAGCCGTGGTACCACTGCGCCCCCGCCGACTTGGACGATCAGAACCCAATGAGGATCGAGGCGAGCAGTCAGATGAGGCGCCTGGTCGACTCGGGCGACTGTCCCCCGGGCCTACTGGCGCTGGGTGGAGATGCGCCGGGAGACGGTATCATGAATGCCGACGATGGTGGAATTGTTGTCGCGGCCTGCGTTGGCGGCACGGACACTCCGCGCGGGCTACCAGATGGGTTGATGATGCGTCGATGGGCACACGGTACCTGCCAGTTGCGGACGGGCTCAGCAAGCTCAGGGTTCTCAAGTTACAGTCGAGTGGAGCGATCAGCCGATCATAGACGGCCGTTCAGGCTTGTTCACTCGTGGTAAAGAGGTGGTTCCAGTCGCAAGCGTTCTGCCACCAGCGCACCCTGCAGGTGGTGTACACCCGACGCGGCGAGCAAGTAATGTCCTTCAACAGCGCACGCGGCATCTTCAGTGAGGAGTCCTTCAGCGATTTCCCCATCCAGGGTCCTCGTACGACAGGCTGGTTGATGGAGGCTCCCCACCGTGGCGGGCAAAACCTGGCCGCCCGCCACCCTTGGCGGCGCCAGATGCTGAGAACCACATTCGCAAACCCATAAATCGACGAACACCATCCGCTTTCGGAGCTGTTCGAGTCAGGCAGTCTGGTCACCCTGCCGAACAGCGCCAATTTCGAGGCGGCCGCACGCCGATACCAGCTGTGGGAGGGACGATACGCCGAGAAGCTGCTGGTGGTGACGGAGGGCGGCGCGGCGGCTGGTGTGACAGCCGAGCGTCCTCTGTTTTTGGGAATCGCCCGGGCAAGGGCAGCGCCCTGATCGCGCCGGCGCTCGCCCAGTGGGTTGCCGACAACGTGGGGCGGAAGAGCAGGATCCTCCAGGAGCGGAGGAAACGCTGTGATGGGCGCAACCTGGCCGCCATGGCCTCGAGGGGGTCGGCCGCATCAGGGGGCGCCGACGCTGGCCCGACGCGCGTGTGGCGATGTGTTTCAGTGAGGCCGTCGGCTTCCCATGGCCAGTGTTGTGAGTCACATCGAGGTGTCCCCCCCATCCCCTGCATGTCGAAGGCGCCTGGTTTTGCTACTCGGGCCCTCAGGGGAGCTGGCTTCGGGAAAGGGTTCGAGCTTTTTATTATGTAGGCGGTCGAGGTCGTAGCGCGCCGCGTGTCTCCAGCTCGTTGTGCAGGCTCGCACCTGGTCCAGATTCGCTAAGGATGGATTGCGCCTCGATCCCCGAGCCACCGAGCGATGTAAGTGTCCGGGGAGCCACCCCCCCGTTATAGCGACTGCCCGACCAGCGGGGGCCGCGCGCTGACCCAACGAGGCAAGGGCTCTCTGCCTCGCGTCGCGACGGAGGTGACTCGTCTAGGAGACACGACACCGCCCAGCGACCGTCCCCCGTTGGTGGAGGAGCCCACTGAGCGTCTGGCTGACGGCGCCTCCGCAGTGAATGCTGTCTCTTCGATCCCGCTTGATCTTGACCCTCGCACCCTCGCAGGGCCAAAGGCGGCAAGTCCTACGGGCGTCTTTTGGTGATCGCAGGGCTCATGAAATACTGTGGACGGGAAAATGGGGAAACGATGGCAATGGGGCGGAGGGGATATGGAGGTGGTCGGAAGGGTGATGGGGAGGACTGGGAATAGGACGAGAAGCGGGGTGGAATGGAGCGAAGGAGTAGCGCAGATGCTTGCGTCGTTGAAACCACGCTTCGGGCTTATACGCTCATGTATTTGCATGGCTGGTGTGGTGCTTGCAGAGGTACGTCAATGTAGGAATCGTAGATGTATTGCAGGATGCAGAGCCACTGCCTTTTCCATTCCATCCGTGCTGGCACGAAAGGCGAAGGTTTCCATTGCCAGCCTTGGTTGCCGGATCTCAGTCTGAAAACCCTCGGTCGCATATGGAGTTTCTTTTGTTTTCTTCTGGCGCGTAACGGTCGTTGTCCAGGTCACGCCCCCCCCCCTCCAGGTAACGGTAACGATCGTACGTGGGGGGCGGGCCTGTACCCCCCCACACGCTGGTGTATGCGCGCGCATTATGACCATCGAAGCGCACCCCCGCCCCGACGGGCCGCACCCCGCCCAATTTCTGCGGCCACTTGGGAATCCTACCAAGGCGGGCCAGGAGAAACTGAGGGATCGGACCCCCCGCTGGGATTTATTTGGCGGTTGACATTGTTCGATTGCTGAACTCCAGCTGGCGTTGCAGAAATCTGACCTTCAGGGATACTGTTCGCATGCGGTTACGTATTAGCGTTATTTTGCTACCCGCCCCCCCCCAGAGTAACGGCCTTTGTTGAAAATAGTGGAACAGCACTTACATGCGCACCCACTACAGAAAGAATTCGGCCAGCAGGGCAACAAGGATCCGGTTGCGTTGCGCTACGAGAGCGAGTCCGGCTTCGAGAGCCTCTTACAGGAGGTGAGAATGGCTGAGTCTGCCTCGACGCTGGCTTGGCTGGGGGATTCCAAAAGTGCGCTCCTCTCTGCTACCCCCAGGAATGGCACGAGAGTTCATCTCAGGCTTTCTTTTGTCCTTAATCGGCGTTGTGCGTCCAGTGTTTCGAGCTGGCAGCGCGTTTGGTAGCAACTCGGAGCGAGAAGTCGCCGGACCACGCCAACTGTCCGCGCAGGCCGGCCTCTCTCCGTCATCCCCGCTTGTTTGCTCCCTCGGGAGGGCCAGCGTTTCGGAGGGGGTGGAGGCAGGGGAGGAGGCAGGGGACGGGGAGGAGGACAAGCGAGGTACGCTCGCGTCAGATCCGTTGTCCTACCCCTTCCTCCCATCCTTTACCGTGGCGTAGATATCCCCTCTATTCGCACAGTCGGATGTCGAGCAGGGCAATGATCGCGAGAGGGTACGCGATGCATGGTGGAGCATGGCATGGCGTAGAAGAGCACGGCAGAACGTGGCATACCATGGCATGGCGTGGCATTGCGCAGTGAAGCATTGCATCACAAAACATTGCAACGCAAAGCATGGCATCGCGAATCGGCGCACAACACAATAACGCATAGCATGTCACGGCATAGCGCCCGGTTCGTTGGAGGGTAAGTGAATCGTCCTCGAGAGGTCTGGGGTGGTGTGGAGTCGTGGCTCCATATCTAGCCTTTTGTGCTCCCCGAAAAGCTCCACACAAGCCAGGGTTGATGGAGAGCACCCGCTGGCTCTGCTTTCAACATCGCCTTCTCCAAGCAGAAATGGGGCTCCCGCGTGATACTTCCTGAAATTGACGACGACCCAAAATGGGGGGGGCTTCTGCGCCCCCCCAAAAAAACAACGAATCGACACCGAATGTGCAATCACTTTCGATGGTTTCTTCGGTGGGCCATTCTTTTTAAGTTTGGGGCCGATTGAGAAGGACCGAGAACGCCCGATTTGGGACAATTAGAGGCGCAGTAATGGGGTCAACGCTTCAGCGGGAGCAGCAATTGGAAAGAAAACCAAGCGAAAACCCAACTCCCAGGAATCTGGCGTGTAAAAAGTCATCTTGGCGATGGAGCCAGCCATATGCAGCCGCGAGTACCGCGAGGGAGATGAGACAGAGGATGGAGGCTCGGCGGAGTCGAGAGGTCCACGAGCCGTCGCCGTGGAGAATTCCAGGAGCCTCGCGCAAGCGTCTCTTCCTCGAATTGAGTCGCGGGGACGCATGAAAACCCTGCCACTGAGGCCTTCGGCGGAGCTCCCTATGGGGCCACCAACCGTGTGAGGGGTGTACCGAAACGAGTCGCGGGGCACATGTAAATCCTGTCGTTGGGGCCTTGCGTGGAGCTCCCTATGGGGCCACGAGACGTCTGCGGGGTGTGCCGGAATGAGTCGCGGGGACGCATGTAAATTCTGCCATTGGGGCTTTCGGTGGAGCTCCCTATAGGGCCACGAACCGTGTGAGGTGTGCCAAAATGAGTCGCGGGGACGCATGTAAACCCTGCCACTGGGGCCTTCGTTGGAGCTCCCTACGTGGCCACGAACCGTGTGAGGGGTACGACGGAATGAGTCGCGGGGACGCGTGCAAACCTTGCCACTGAGGCCTTCGGTGGAGCTCCCTATTGGGACACGAACCGAGTGAGGGGTGTACCGAAATGAGTCGCGGGGACGCATGTAAACCCTGCCACTGAGGCCTTCGGTGGAGCTCCCTAAGGTTTTGGAAGGATGTTGGCCTCTTCGGGGCCTCCTGGGGGAGCTGTTTGGCCACTTAGAGCCGTCTTGGAGCGGTCTTGGGGCCTCTTGGAGCACCGTGGGAGCCATCTTGAGGCATCTGGGATATCTTGAGCCTTTTGGGAGGTCATCTTGGGCTCTCCCCGGCGCTCTTGGAGTGCCCCCTCCCGAGGAGGCCAAAATGTGGCCACAACCTTAGTACAATCAATGGTTTCGGCATTCTCGCCGAGGCCTCGGGGCCTCTTGGGGCCGCTTGGGGGTCTCTTTGGAGCCTTTTGGGAGCATCCTGGGAGCCTCTCGGGGGCCTCTTGGAGCCTCCTGGCCACCTCTTGGGGCACCCTTGGGAGCCTTGAGAGCGCTCTTGGGGCCATCTCGGAGGAGATCGATCAAAGAAGGGGGGTCCCTCAATTAGCGCTGCCCCCCCAAGAGGCCAACATGGGGCCCACACGGAAGAGGAACGCAAACGAAAGATCGTATCTGGGGACCACCCAGGAGACGAACCCAGAAATTCCCCTCATTCGCGCGACAATTTCGCAGCGTTGAGACGAAGTCCCCATTTTGAAAACGACCCGTTCTCCATCATTGGATGTGTCGCGAGCTTTTAATACGAGTGTGCACGGCGCTGAAGCGAGAGCCCTATTGTGACATTACCCTGACCAGGGTTGACTGGGAGGCTTGGCTGTGGGGTTGGCTGGAGGCTTGGTTGTGGTCATTGTTCGATTGGTGATTCTATCCGCATGGTACATGTTTCTGTTTCTCATAGTGCTTCCTTCCTTTCTGTTCTTCCGCCATCTCATCTGTCTTCATCCTCCTTCCCTCTCTTCGGACAGAGGCTGGTTGAGACAAAGGCGGCTCCCCCCACCCAGCCCATATCCGGTCACCATCGGTCCCAGGACCTGTCTCGGGGGACAGGAACGCCAGTGCCTCGACTGGCCCTCCTCCGACTCCTGGGTTTTCAGACCCGAGCTCGGGCGTTCGGCGGCCGTCCGGGACGGTCCTGGATCCCCCGGAAGGCTCTCCCGGCGAGGCGCAGCCATTGGAAGGCACCCCGGGGCTGGACAGTGCCGAGAAGCATGCTCCCTCGCGCGCCCAGCGGGTCGAGCCGCGGTGCGCGCGCGCCGAGGATGCGCCGATGGCCACCGCGCGCGGTGCGGCGGGCCGCCGGGCGCTGCTCGTCGCGGCCGCCTGCCTGCTGTGGCCGCCGCGGGCCGCCCCGCGCGCGCGCGGGCTCGCGCGCCGCGGGCACGCGGGCCCCGAGGACGCCGCCCGGGCCCATACGCCCGGGGCGCACGCAGCGGGGGTCGGCGCTCACGGTCACGCGTTGGCGAGGCGTCTTGGCTTGCCCATAGGCCCACGAACTCACGTTCTGAGAGCCGCTCGTGGTTGGCATGGGATATGTTTAGAGCATGTGTGGCTGAGACCGTCTCGCTATACTACGTCGGGTTTGTGGTCTGAGTGCACTCCTTGCTTTCTTAGAACATGTTTATTTTCTGAGAGCATCACGTGGAAGGCTCAAAGGAATGCCAGGACGGTCGGGCCCTGCTCAGCATGGGGGTCAGCCTTCCTTGGGCGCGTGTACTGAAGGGCTTCGCTTCTACGGGTGCTCGTTATGAGACTGGTTACTCTGCATCTTCTTCTCGCTCCCTGGAGGCTCCACCCTGGAAGCTGCCCACCTGGCCAGCCTCCGAGACCGTCCCTGTGTGCGTTCTGGCCAGAATTGCGATGCGGATGCAGCCGTGGCGGCGCCGAGGGCGTAGCCTGTGGAGGCCAGAGGAGGTCCAACAGCGTCCACATCGGGGCCCACGCAACGGGGGTCAGCGCTGATCGGGGTCAGCCAATTCCTTCTGGCCAAGGTCCATTTCGATCCGATCGATCCGAGTCGACAACGGTTTCGGCCAGCTCGATCCGATTCGAGTCCGATATTCTGACGATCCGATGCAGCCCGATGCTTGCACGGCGTTGTTGTTCGAGCAGTGGCGAAGCGTCCTGGCTTTTATCAGCCCACCAAGGAATGTTCTAAGGACCTGTTGTAGTTTGCACGAAACGTTCTTAGAAAATTCCGGGCTGAGACGGTCTTGTTTTAACACATAGGCCTTGCGGTCTAAGAATATCGTTTCTGGTCTTAGAACATTCGTTGGCTATCAGAACATTTCGTGGTTGGCCTATGGGAGTACCGGGACGGTCGGTCCCTGCTCAAGTTGTGCATCTTGGCGCAGCCGACCCGATTCGATTTCGACTCTGCGACGGTCGGGCGCACATTCCGATCCGATCCGATGTTCCTGTCCGATGCTGGTTGACCTGGTCTTGGGAGCCACGTGAGCGACCGAAGGAAACGGGGTCGATTGCGCCGACAGTGGCGCTTAAGCGTCCCGCGTAAGGTCGCGCGAAAGCGCCCTCGTTTCAAATGTGGTGTCTCCGATGCGCTCGGGGGCAAACCTTCTGTGGTCAGTGCTCGGCGGTTTTCTAGCCTCGGGATGCCTTCTTGCGGCCACGCCTCGCCGAGAGCGGTTCGGTGGTTCCTGGATCGTCCCGAACAGACGTTGCAGAGCCACGTTGTATCCGTCGAAGAGACGGTGGTGTTATAGCCATCGGTGTTTTCGTCGCAACTCTTTACCTGCCGAACCGTTAAACACGTGTTCCCACTATTTTTGTTCTTTGATTCCTCTCGCTTCGCGGGGTGCACGTCCGGAGCACGTACAGTCCAGTCGTTTCGGAGTGTCCTGGGAGCTCTTGGGGGGCTTGTGGAGCCCAGTCGTTGCCGGACTGCAGGGGATCTCTGGGGGGGCCTCTGGGCTGCGCCTTCTGGGCGTTTGTGGGGTTCTCTTGGGAGCTTCCTGGGGCCCTTCTTGCGTGTCTTGGGCTGTTTTGGGGCGCTCTGTGCCTCTGCTACCCCTCCCTCTCGCCTCCCGCCATCCCTCCTTTTCCTTCTCCCCTCCCCCTCCTCCCTTCCAGCGCTGGCTCTGATCACGGACGCCGCCGTGACCAACTTCCATCTGGCTGGCGCTGCGCCGCGGTTCGCCCAGGGCGGGATGTCATTTTTTAATGACTCACCGAGGGTGTTTCAGAGCACGTTCAGTCCAGTCGTTGTGGGGCCTCGGGGGAGTCTCTTGGGAGCTTCTTGGAAGCTTCGTAGGGGCTTTTTGGAGCCTCTGGGGGGCCTCTTTGGAGCCTCTTGGTGACGTCTTGGGCCGTCTTTGGGCGCTCTTACGCCGTCTTGGCCACTTCGGAGGCCACTTTGGAAGCCTCTCGCGGCCGCCTTGGGGCTCTCTTGGGGTCCTCTGGGGCCGTCTTGGGGGCTTCTTGGGCCGTCTTGGAGGCTTCTTTGGCCGTCTCGGGGCCCTCTTGGGCCGTCTTGGGGCCCCTTTGGAGGCCTCTTGGGCCGTTTGGGGGCCTTCTTGGAGGCTGCTTGGGCCGCCATGGTTTTCTGAGAGCCGAAAAAAGCGAGAACGTCGAAATTGCCCCAAAACTATAGGACAACCAAAGATTTTGGCCTCCGGAGGCGCTCTCTGGAGTCTTCTTGGGGGCCTCTTGGACTTTTTTGTGGGCCCCATTGGGCCCTCTTGGGGCCATCATGGGCCGTCTTGAGGCCGTCTTGGGTTGTCTTGGTGCCATTTTGGGCCGTTTTGAAACCTTCTTGGGGCCCCAAGAGGCCCAAGGGGCCGAAATCATTGATTTCTAATAGGTTTTTTTTGGGGGGGGGTATTTTTTGGGCCCGCAAGGGGCCCTCCACCTTTGGGTCGACGGAAGTGGCGCGACTCCGGGGGGGGGCAGGGGGGGAGAGATAACAATGTAACACAATGCAATGTGTAGCAATTACGCAATCATTGGATACATTGGATACGTTGCGTTAGGGCTTCCGCTCCGCTGCGCGACTTGCCTCCGGCAACACGTCACTTCCGCACGTGGACTCTATAGGCTTACGCCCCGCCGACCCCTTGAATTTTTCGGGGCGCTGTCCTGTGGACCATCGTTCATAGACGGCAGGCATCGGTCCAAAAACCGGAAGAGTGGTTCTCGAATGGCATGCGGTGTATCCCGCCACCGTGTTTGGGTGGCGGGTCTGAGGGCATTCGGATGGCTGATGCGATGTCGAGGGAGGCCTGTGGTATTTGGTATTATGGGGTGTATTTTGGCTTTTGGGGGGGTTCCTGGGGGCCTCCTGGGGTCCTTTTTTTCTCTGTGATCTCCGGGGCCTCTTGAAAACGCTCTTGGGGCAAGCTGGGGATGTCTTCGAGCCGAAGGCTCGAAACATTGCCCTGTGGATCTCTCTTGGGCCCGACTGGAGGCCCTCTCGGGCTGTCTCGGGGGTTTCTGGGCCGTCTTTGGGCGATCGTGAAGGTTCTTTGGCCCGTCTTGGACGTTGTGAAAGCCCAAAAGGCGAGTATGCTAACCATATACGTTGAACGAACGGAAAGGGCCGATTGCTGTTATTGGGACCCTCTTGGGACGCATCTTGGGGGCCTCTTAGGGTGCCACAGGGGGCTTCGGAGGCCGTCAGGAGGCCGTCGTGGGCGTCACGGAACAATGTTGCGGCGTTTCGAGGCCTTCTTGGATCGTCTGGGGGGCGTCTTGGTGCCCTCCTGCGCTGAAGTGCAAGGCCTGCGCGTGAGACCCGTGGCAGCGCTTGTGGCAGCGCGCGAGTGTTTGGGGCCGCCAGGGGAACGGGAAGAGGAAGGAATGATAGAAAGGGAGGAGTTGGTCGATGTTTCGGTGAAGGGACCAGGGGAAGGAAATGATTATTGAGGCGGTGGATCGGACTGCTTGGGGTGGCATTGTAGCTGCGGCGGGACTCGGGAACGTGTCTCGTGGCCTTCGGCCCATCTGGCCGCCGCGTCTGTGTTGCGGGCAGAAAACCTCGGGGCTATCCGTTGTGATCTCGTGGGGAGGCTTCGCGCGGGCCTCCTGGAGGCAGGTTCGAAGGTTCTTGGGGGCAGTTTTGGGGCCTCTTTTGGAGCTCTTGGGGGCCTTTGCGGGCTTGTGGGTGCCTTTGGATGCCTCTTGGGCCCTCTCGGAAGCCTCTTCGGGTTTCGTCGGGGTCTTTTCGGGCGGAAGATGTACACTTTCGGTTCGAGGTTTCCCTCTGGGGCCTTGTCTGGGGCATGCTGGGGCCGTCTTAGGGGGATTCGTGAGAGGATTTGGGGCCGTCGCGTGGCGGTTTTGGGTGTTTTTTTGGATGCTCTTCTACGCCGCGCAGGCCGGAAAGTCTTACATGCTAAAAGTGTGCGTTTCGATATAGAGTTTGCCGATTTGGGTTTCTTTTTGGCTTTTTGGGGGACCTCGTGGGGTATCTTGAGAAGTCCCTTGGGCCGTCCTGGGCCTCTCTGGAAGCCCTGTTGGGCTGTCTCTGTGGTGTTCGGAGCTCTCGTGGGCGTTCTGGGCTGTTCCTGGAGCCGTCCTTAGCGGTCTTGCATCTCTACGGGGCCCTATAGACGTCACCTCTTGGAGCCCTGCCTCCCTGCTGGATGGAGCTGGGGCCCGTATAGCGTGCACCTTGCCCCCCGCCTCCTCCCCCCGCCCCCGTGGGGTCGCGCTCTAGGCCTCCCTGCAAGCCTTCCTTGGCAATCTTGAGCGCCTTGGGCGCCATGTATCGCGGCGTGGGCAGCAATCGGGGCCATGCTGGGCTGTCTTGGCGGCCTTTTGGGCCTTCTTGTGGTTTCTTTGGGCTGTCCTGGGTCGCTTTGGACGCCCTCTTGGGCTGTCTTTGCGGTGCTCGGGGCTCTCGTGGGCTGTTTTTGTCTGCTCCTGGAGCCATTCCAGGCTGTCTTACAACTTTATGGGGCCCTCCGGACGTCACCTCTTGTAGCCCTGAGCTGTCCTGCTCCCCCATGCTGGAGCCGAAGCCCGTATAGCGTGCACCTGCCCCCCTGGGGTGGCGATGGACCTCGAGGAAAACCCATTTGGACAATCTGAAGAGCTTTGGGGACCATTTTGGGTCGCTCGGGGTAGCAATCGGAGCCATGCTTGGCTGTCTCGGTTGGTGGCCTTTGGGGCCTTCTTGGGGCTCCCTTGGGCCGTCCTGCGCCTCTCTGGAAGCCCTGTTGTGCTTTGTTTGTGGTGCTCGGGGCCCTCATGGGCTCATGGGCCGTCCTGGGCTGCTCCTGGAGCCATCCTGGGCTGTTTTACGACTCTATGGGGCCCGCTGGACGTCACCTCTTGGAGCCTTGAGCCGTTCTGCCCCCCCCCCATGCTGGAGCCGACGCCCACGTAGCGTGCACCTGCCCGTCGCCCCTCGCGCCCCCCCCCCGGGTCGCGTCCCCCCCCCCCCCCTGGGGGTCGCGCTGTCTTCGTGGTGCTCGGGGCCCTCGTGGGCCGTTCTGGGCTGCTCCTGGAGCCATCCCAAGCTCTCTTACAACTCTATGAGGCCCTCCGGACGTCACCTCTTGGAGCCCTGAGCTGTCCTGTCCCCCCTTCTGGAGCCGAGGCCCGTGTAGCGTGTCCCCTGCTATTCCCCGTCCCCTCCCCGTCCTCTCCCCTTCCTCTCTCCTTCCTCTCTCCTTCCTCTCTCCTCCTCTTCCTCCTCCTCCTCCTACTACTCCTACTCCTACTCCTACTCCTACTCCTACTCCTACTCCTACTCCTCCTACTCCCATGTCGTTTTCCTCATCATCCTCATCCCTCTCCCCTTCCTCCTATCTCCCCTCCCTGTCCCCTGCCTCCTCTCCCCATCCATCCCCGCTTTGCCCTTGGTATCACTTCGGCTGTCTCTACGTACCTAGGAGGAGGAGGAGGAGGAGGAGGAGGAGGAGGAGGAGGAGGACGATGACGAGGACGATGACGAGGACGAGGACGAGGACGAGGACGAGGACGAGGAGGACGAGGAGGACGAGGACGAGGAGGAGGACGAGGAGCAGAAGGAGGAGGAGGAAGAGGAGGGGGAGGAAGAGGAGGAGGAGGACGAGGAAAAGGAGGAGGAAGAGGAGGAGGAGGAGGAGGAGGAAGATGAGGCGGAGAAGGAACAGGAGGAGTACGAGAAGGAGGAGGAGGCATAAGTGGCTCGGGCCGGCGGAGGCCAAAATGCCAAATCGGCATTCTGAAAACGCACGTGCAATCTATACGTAATCTGACGTGCAATCTAAACGTTTTTTTCAGTCCAGGCTAAACACTTTCAAGTGCACGCTAAACACCCCTACAAAAACGCGTATAGAGTGCACTACTGTTTGATGACATTCTATACGGGCCCCATTTAGATTGCATTTCAAAATCCGCGTTTGTACGCTATGTGTGGCAACTTGACCGTAGGTGTTCTTTGGGCTGTCTTGTGGGGCTTGGATCGTCTAAGGGCGCTCTTGCAGATCCGTCGTGGCGACCACCCCCTCCTCCAGCACATCTACAGAGGGCCCCTCTGTGAAAGCCGCCAACGTGGGATGGCATTTTGACCCAGGACCCCCCTGGACCCTCCCCCCTCCGGCGGGGAAGGGATCAAAGGGAAGGGGCTTCCGTTCGACTCAATGACAAAGTTGTTAATTTCGCTTTGGCTGGGTTGCTTCATTTCGCTTTGGCTGGCGCGCTTGAGGACGGGGGCCTAGGGAAAGAGGGGGAGAGCGGCGACGGACCCAGAAAAGAAGACGAGTACGTACGAGGACAACAACCACGACGAACAACGCATTCCAAACGCCGACAGGGTCGGCGGATTTCTGCCTCTGTGGACCCTCTTGGGAGGTCTCTTGGAGGCCTCTTGGGGCGTCTTGAAGGCGCTTTGGGCTGTCTGGAGGCCATGTTTGGCGTCTTGGATCGCTCTTAGACCGTCTCGGACCATGTTGAGCTCTCTTGGAGGCCACTTGAAGCGCTCCTGGAGCGCTCTTGGGAGCCTGCTGGGAACTGGCCAGGACCTGCCCGGGACATTGCCGGAACTTGCCCAGGACCTTGCCGGGGTACGTTTCGTCCGGGGACCCCAGGGGCGGCCCCGCGCGCGCGAACTAGAAATATTGTTAAGCAGTTGCCGGAGATGGACATGGCAACGGGGACGACGACAAAGACGGAGAGAACAAGGAGGAACAAGTGTTTTCACATACCCCACTCGCGCTCTCGGCCCTCCACCATCCTATCGTTCCTGTGTTTTTTTTTGAAAGAGGCGCGGGATGTGCGCGATGCGCTCAGGACAGCTGCGTTTACCTGGGGCTACCGCGGCATCGCAGCAACCCCCGCGTCAACGTGGGCGAGGGCGGAGGGACCACATCGAGCTAGAGCGTTCCGCAGCAGTGCCTCCCTCTCCCGTTTTGGCAACTGTGCGCTCGCCCGCTCCCCCTCTCCCTCTCTCTGCTCCTCCCTCTCCTCCTCCCCCGCGCGCTTCCCTTCCCCGCCCCTCCGCCCCTCACCCTCGGCCAGAAGGGGTCCCTCCAGGCTCATGTGAGAGGAAAGCTTGATCAGGCGGGGGCCACTCCTCCGCGGACCGCCGCCCATAGTTCGGGAAACCTGAGCTCGTTGCCACGTCGTGGATCTCAGCGTCTCGTCCGTGCGAGCCGTGCGCGAGAGGGCTCGAATGTGATCAGTACTGGCCACAAACGTGACGAGTCCCACACAGGTGGCGGTGAGCCCGTGCCCGCCCGGTGCCGACAGCCGCTTCGTCTGAGATTTCGTCTCAATCTTTTCAGGAATCGTGCTCTCGGCCCAATGCCAGCTACAGCTTGGTCCGTACGGCCACGATCCCTAGTTGAAAACACTAAGGTCCACTTGACCGCGCTCTCTCCTCTGTCCTGGCTGCACCCCTTGCTGCTATCAGGGTCCCGGCTCGGCGCACGGCAGGCACCCGCATTGCGCGCGTTCTCGCGCGCTCTGTGTGGGATTTGCGTTCGTGGCTATGTTAGGGCAGTCTGCGGCCGAGCCTGGGCTGCAGCGAGCGACCGCCAGCGCATGGGCAAGCCCTGCACCTCGGCGACTCGCGCTGCGCGAGGGCCAACGCTGCAGAGTTCGCCTCTGGCTGCGCGCAGCATCGCGCAGCTGCCGAAGGTACCCAGCTGAGTCGGCACCGCGTTGGGGCGCCGGCGGTTGCGCCGCCTGCTTATGGTCGCAGGCGAAAGTTGAGGAGGGCTGCGAGAGTCTAGGCTTCCTAGATGGGGTCCGAGTACACGGTGTCGAAGAATCGCGCCGCATCGCCGATGCATCGGCGATGCGGTTCGATGTGGAGCCGGCTTTCTCCACGCCGGCGTCGCCTACGCATTGCCGACGTCGCCGATGCATCGTCGATACCTCGTCGATGCATCGGCGATGCGGCGCCATCCTCCGACCCCATCTGCTCGGACTCCGTCTGGAAGGCCTCTCGAGAGCGAGGGCGCGGCCTGGGCAGGGCCGTGCCGCCACCGTGGAAGTGCGGTGCAACGATTTCGGGTCTGTTAATTGTCTTACGCGCTGGCCCCGGGGACAGACTTGGAGCTGACACTTAGTGCACATATCGAGGTTCTCGCTACGCATCACACGTGATGGTCATGCTGAATGGCAAGATCATCTAGGATCCCCCCGTCTGGCGTGTGGGGAATAATTCAGTTCAGCGCAGTGGGACAGGATGCGTGGGCGGGGTGGGATGTCCGATATGTCGCGAGCGCACCTATCTTGCCTTCCCCCCCCGCCCTTCCCCGCCCTTCCTTCCTTCTACCCTACGCACTCGTCCCCTCCCTTCCCCTGTCTCCTCCCTCCGGCAGGCGTGTTTATTCGCAGTGAATGCGTATGCCGAGGGGCCCTGGGGCCGCCGGGCCGACTCGAGACAGGGCGACTTAGGAGAGTCGCATCCGCCAAGCTGGTCGTTCCGTGCTCTACGTGTTCACCAGGAGCCGGCTCCGCGAGGTGTGGCCTTAAATCGCCACCCCCTCCCGAGCGCCGTCCGGTCAGGGGGCCGAGCGCCGTCCGGTCGTCTTCGGCCTCCTCTTCCTCGTCCTCTTCCTCCTCCTCCTCCTCCTCCTCCTCCTCCTCCTCCTCCTCCTCCTCCTCCTCCTCCTCCTAATGGTCTGTATGTCAACGTTCGGGGTCCCGATGAAAGGGTTCGTAGAGTTCCTTGGAAAGAATTGGTTGCTGGTCAGTAGCCGTTTCGCCTCAAATCCTGACGGGAGCTCTTGTCTGAGACGGCTGGGAAACATCCAACTCCAGGGGATGGCTAAACGCAGCCTCCCAGTCAAGCTCGCCGCCAAGAAGCGTCTCAAGTGGACACACGGCTCGGGCGGAATGTGGAACTACTGTGAAGAGGACAAAGTCTACACCAAAGTATGGTATACGGAGTACTTTGACACGTGGATCGATCCCGATTCGGGCTGGCCTCACCCAGTTGTATGGTACCTGTCCGACTACTGGTGGGACGGAGATTTCTTCGTGGAAAAGTGGCGTTGGAAGTGCCCGTGAAGGCCATTCCTGGGACTCCCTCAGACTGAATCTCCTGGTGTCTGCGGTGCATGGGCCTGCGGCTTTTGGAGGACTCTCAGTCTCTCTCAATCTCTCTTGCATGTACTTCTACGATGTTGGTTGGCAAAATACAAAAGGTTATAAACATTTCCAGCCATCTTGCGTTCTCCATACCTGTTTGAATTCAACCATATTCCATATTTCTTGACATGCCTGGTGTGGGTTCTCACGGTTGGGATCTCATTCTGCCTTGACAGTTCATCTTGTATGCCTCCGTATCTTCTGGGTTCATTGCGTGCTTGGGACATTCAGTTTATCTTTCAGATTCTCTTTCAGTACATATATCCGTCTTGACTGCTACTCATGTTCAATGGGTTTCATGGGACTTAATGGAAGTTTTCTTCACTTCTTACTTACTTTAGACCTTGGGACCATGTGATCTCAAGGTTGGCTCCAATTGTTACTCAAGATCTTGTTAATCAATTTGGGCAACTCTTTCATTATCTTGCATTATGTTTCTCATGTTTCTCACCTTCATTCAACACAAAAGAGACCTTGTGGTGGGATTCATTTGGGATATTGGACAGTCTGTCATTCATGATTTCTTTCAGTATCATGGGTTTCAATCCTGGGCTGGGCTTCACCTTTCCTCCGCTTCTTTCCTCTCCCGCCTCTCCTCCCGTTTCCCTCTTTCTCTACCGTGCGCACTTGGCGTATTGGTGGCTTCTCAGGTTTGTGTTTTGGGAGGACCGACCTTTCAAGGCGCTTCATCATCATTATCATCATCCTCGTCCTCCTCCTCGTCCTCCTCGTCCTCGTCCTCCTCCTCGTCCTCCGTTCGCCCTTCACCATTCTGGGGCCGCCTTGCGGGCGCCCCCGGCGCGGTCGGGGCGCGGGGCGGCCGGGGAGGCCATCCTCGAACGCGCGGAGAAGCGCTTCAACCAGCTGCGGTTGGAAGGGAACTTGCTTCTCGGGCAGCCCAAGACCACGGGCACAAAGGCCCGCGGGTCGAAGAAGGAACGACGGCATGCAGAAACATTTAGGATTACATTGTCGGAGTTCCTGGCGGATTTCTCTGATCGGCGCTGCAGTCCCCTGGCGGTGCCTTTGGCGCCGCGTGGCGCGCTCCGCGCGCCAGGAAGGGGTGCCCAGCGCCGCTACAAGTGGGCTCGGGTTCTATCCAGCCAAATGTGGCGCCTGCGTGGGCTATTAGCTCTAGTATATACAACCACAGGATGAGCACCATGGGCCTATGGTGCCCATGCCAAGTTGGCAAATATAAGCGTTGCCCAGACTGGTGCGCACTCCGATGGAGGGAGTCATGATAGGAATAGGAAGTGGAGGAAGGTGTTATGTAAGTTGGAGTAGGAGCACCACAACGACAAACGAAATCATCGCAATAAACATGCATCACATCAAAAACGAACAAGGTTAGCCTTCGTCCGAAACATCCGCCGCCTCGCGCTTTCTACTGTCAAGGACTCGCTGCCCAACGCCTCAGCTTGGGCGCGAGAGGATAATCCAAATAGCGCAAGGCCTCGCACGAGATCGACGCCGACCCGCTCAACAGCTGGGTCCAAGAGCTGGCACATCTTCGAGGCCTAGTTTCGATGCCAGGAAGGTGCGCGAGGCGTCGGAGAGCGAAGTCGCCGCTCCGACACGACCGTCCTTGCGGGACGGATGTTTACCAAGCAAAATCGAAGCCAATGCCCAGCCATTGAACACGCGTCAGGCGGCCATCGATCACGCCCTTCTCTGCGCAATGGGAAGGAACCTCAAACGCACGGCAATCATCGAGTTTATGCACCTGTGCCCACCAGTGGGCCCTCATGCTGTCCGGCCCTGCGGCCGACCTCGCATCCATAGCGCAATCCATTGTGCCCGCACAATCAATGTGCAGGCTGGAGCCTGGGCACAGCACAGAATTGAGCACCAGCTGGAAGACGGCGAAGTCCTCGCCGTTTATCGCAGCCTGGATGGGGTGTCTCCAGAAATGGCACTACCCCCCAGATGTACGACTGGACGACCCCCTCCCCGTCCGTGACCACGACCGCCCATCCCGCCACCCCTAGGGACGGCAGATGGCCCTCGAAGGCCGAGCCGTCGGTGAAAACATGCATGCCCGCACCGATCATCAGTTCATCGGCTGGCCAATTAAAGCGATGCGTGTAACATGAGGTGGGGTCGGGGGCATTGCGCCCGAACCAGGCCGCGGAGTCAGGGAACACCGCCCTGGAGAACAACTCCTGGGCCCGACCCGAAAGACAAGACACGAACCGTGCCGCCTCCCGGACTTCGCGCGAGAGCTCTTCTCTCCTCCAGGACGAGTGAGCGGAGGAGGAGGAAGAGGAAGAGGGGGAGGGGCAAGAGGAGGAGGCGGAGGAGGACAAGGCAGGAAGGAGTCGGAGGAGGCGGAGGAGGGGGAAGAGGAAGAACCTGCGAAAGCATGAATTGAACTCGATCTTGATCTAAAAATGCACGGGTGTCGCCAATGCTTTCGGGTTTGATCGTTTCTTTTTCAAATTGAGGATTCGAGAGCTCCGATGCCGCTCTGGCCAGCAAGCGCTCTGGTTCGCTTGACGGTTATCTCTGTCAGCGGTGTTGCCTGCGTCGTCGTGACGAACGTCGGTCACATTGACGCCCCTGCAATGCACCGCGTCGCGTCAGGGTAAATGGGCTGGCGAAAACTATTTTGCCAGCCCCAGCTTGTGTTCACAGGAGATGTTCGCCAACCCTGTAAATTATCGGGCTGGCAGGACATCCCGGGGCGGATCCGACACCGCGAGTCGTGGGTCAGCAACATTTTTTTTGCTAGCCCCCCCCCTCGCGACGCCATGTAATCACGGTAAGTGTCGGCGCTGGTGAGTTTGGCGTTGAATGGTCGTTTTCGGTTGTGTGGAGGGTCGCGGGAGGCCAGTGAGGGCATCAGGAAAGAGGATGAGGAGACGGAGAGGGAGGAGGATGGCGGTGAGGAAGGCGATGAGCGGAGTAAGACAAGTCTCCGGTCTTGGCCCATCTACGAGGGTCTCGTAGTCCCGTGTTTTTTCTTTCCGCGCAAGACTCAGTCCATAATCCGCTTTGCATGCCTGGGCGATCCCAAATCAGCAGACACAGCGGTGAATTCAACGTTGTGTTTGAGGATGCTCCTTCTTCCCCTCCTTCCGTTGGCTTGCGCCCGGGCCTGGGGATTTGGGCACCAGCGCGCGGCCGACAATCTTCCTTTGGTAATTGTTGCATGTTCGGGTGGGGGGGGCGCACTATCACAGCAACGCCCCCTTCGCAAGTGCCGGTCAGGGCCCTCCCCAAGCTCCAAGAAATCCGCGCGGAGCTCCGAAAGTCAATGTTTATGCAGGTTGTTGCTTCTCTGGGAAGGGAGCCTGCTTCCCAGGCAGCCCAAGACCACGTGCAAGAAGGCCCGCGGGGCGGAAACAGCCCACGGGGCCCCAAGAGCCACCCGCTACGCCCACAGCAACGTTCAAACACGCCCTTGTGATTCGATGATATGGCCTCCCAAATGATCTCAGGGTAGCCTTCGAGATAGCTCAAGTACACGCTCAGCGCGCGCATCCCACAAGAGTGACCGATAATGCCCTCATGAAGCCTCCCAGTCGACCCAGGGAGCAGTCAAGATGCGCCTCTGCTGGTCCAGTTTGGTCGCGGCGGAAATAGTACGCCGCAGCCGAGCCTCCTCTGACCCAGTTCGTGGGTGGGGCGCGCGGACTTCGGAGGAGGGCCAGTCGAGACATCGGCGGACCTCCATGGAGTTGTTCGTCCTCCTCGGGACTCCTGGAGGCTTCTCGTCGCCACGGTTGGACCTTCTTCGCAAGGCGGGTCAGGATGGATTCCAGTGTTGGTAGTCTTCCTCTGGAACCACCGAAATTTTCTCACACGAAGTATGGATTTTAAGTACACGAATAATACATATGTATATATCATTGAATCGAAGACATTCGGTCGTAGATGTTGATTGACTCAGGGGCCCCTCGGCATTTGATTCGGAACGGGGTCGGTGCGAGCTCACGTGTGCGTCATCACACGTACATCGCATCACCACAAAGCATACAGCGCTTTGCGTTATTGCAATGCATGTCATGATACATGGAACTACATTGGCACGGATCATGTGCCATTGACACACGGAGGGAAACGGAACCCTTTTTGGCCCTTCCCCAAAAATAATATGAAATATGTTTGCAACCATGCCATCATATACCACCGGGGATATACCATCTTCCATCAATTCGATCTCCTGCTCAAGCCACACTTCGCGGCCGCCGCCGTCACGATTTGGGCAATCTTTCTTGCCGTACGGGTACTACCGATTGTCGCTCGGACATGTTCTCTCAGCTGTTCTCTCAGCTGATCCCTCGGCCTCCGCGTCCTCGGCCTTGTTCGCCTCGTTGAAATCTGCCGCTACTTCGTCAAGTTCTTTCGCGGCTTGAGCTCGTTACTTCTGACTGATCTTCTTGCCCGCCGTGAACGTCGCGTCGTACTTGAGTGTGTGCGTTATTCTCCTTAGCTTCTCCACGAACTGCTGCCGCACCTACAACTTCGTAAGCCGTAAGACCATCCGCCATCTGCTGATGTGTGTTGGTCCATCCCAAAACTCTTCCGAACTCCCGCATCTTTTCGTTGACCTGCTTGATCTCGATCTCGGTCGTGCGTTCTTGCAAACCTCCAGCTGCCGCTTGAGAGTTCGCCGCGTCGGACAGCGCCATGCAATCCGTGATGCATGGGCTTCGCCCTAGTAACTGCAACATCTCCGTGCTTGTCAGGTGCATCGTGGGGAAAAGCATCGTTGTGAGCATCGTCATCGCAAGCTCCAGCGCGTCCATTGCATTCTTGGCGCTCTGGGCTTCGCTTGCCAGAGAGCTCCGGCAGATCTTCACCAATTTCTTGCTCGCCCATTCTACGATGACCAGTTGCGTTGGCTGGCCGTCGTCGATCCTGGCGTCTTCGATCACGAAGATCACGTAGCCGCCCTGAGGTTGCGCATTCGGCCTCGTAGCACAGGACGCGTCCCAGTATATTCCAAGCCTTAGCTTGCTCTAGGTCACCACGTACTTGACGCGGAAGCCCACATCCCCACTCGCCTTCATGAACCTCGGTGATTTGTTGGCCTCCAGTAAGGTGTCGGCCGTCGCCTTGCTGACGTCGCCTTGCGCAAACGAAACCGCCGCCGCCGCCTGCACCATGCACTGAGACGGTGTCCACTGCATGTCCCCACTCAGCCCTCTGAACTGACTGATCTCATTCGGTGTGCACGGGTCGTCTGGGTGCATCCTCCTCGTCTTCTCGATGTTGATCGGTTTGGCCGTGTGGATGCAGGCCTCGGCCTTCGCTTCGATCTCGGTTCGCGAGAACGACTGCGTGTTCTTTATGCCGCAGAGACAATGCTGTTCGAGACCTCCCAGTTGCCGAACTTGAACCTCTGGTTGAGCCCCTGCACCCGATCCAATGAGGTGCCCTCGAACGCTTGCTTGTTATAGAGGGCCTCCTCGCTCACGAAGTTCTCGCCGCCGCCGATGAAGTCGTCCACGTGTAGCCCCATCACGCCGTCCAACACGTGGTGCTGTTCGTCGCCCGCCTGCCAGGAAACGGATCGCCCCGTCGAGCGCCAGGCGGTACGACAGGAGACAGCACTTTTCCAGCGCGTGCTTCAGGAAGCCTATCTCGAGCATGGCTTCCGTGATCGTCTGATTCCACTGTCTAGGGGCTCGCACATCTCCAAAAGCGGGTTTCAGTATTTGTAATATCTCGTCGCCTTGCAGGCCCATCATCTTTGCCATTCGGCGTCGCATGTCGTTCGCCGGCCTGCTGAAAATCAGAATTCCTAGTTCTTTGATGTCCTTCGTCTGCAGGAATGCGCTCTTCACGTCCGCTGCCACCATCTTCCAAGCCTGTTGGCGCATAATAAGCAGGATGAGGAACCTCGTCAGTCGCGTGAGAGTAGGGTTCGCCTTCTCCACGTTGGTGTTGGTTACCTCCTCCAGGTGAAAGCCCTGTAGGATCACTCTCGCGCTCGCCTCTTTCACTCCATCCTTCATCTTCGACTTTGACAGGAGCCGCATGGGACACGCCTCTCCAGCGTCCGCTAGATGCTCCTTCACTGCCTGCCAAGCTTGGTTCTCGATCCATGGCTGCAGCGCCTTGGCCTTCGCCTCATCGAACTGCTCGTCTACGCTGAGCTTGGCCTCCACCACCGAATCCTTTCTCGCCGCGTTGGCCCAGTAGAGCGTGATTGCGTCCTCGTGCAGTTTCAGCAGCTCGTCGCCCTCACTGCTGTTCGAGGCGCTGGCCGCTGTCGCCACGTCGGTCTGCTTCGGTCTCTTGGGTAGTGGCTGTAGTCCGTCCAGTCGTCTGGCCGCGTTGATGGCGCCCAGCAACTCGTCACTGTTCTCGGCCGTGTGCTCATCTGCCTTCCTCTTCTCAGCCGGCTCGTCGTCTGCTCCATCTCGACGTGCTCTTGACCTGGTCCAGTTGGTGTCCGCCGCCCACCGCCGCCGCCGCCGCCGCCACCTCGCCGCGCCCCACCGCCCGCCGGCCTCCCCCCTCCGCCCCCCCGCCGCACCCCGCCGCCCGCCGCCCCCCGCCGCTCGCCGCCGCTTGCTGCCGCCTGCCGCCGTCCGCCGCCGCGCGCCGCCGCGCGCAGCCGCCCGCCGCCGCCCGCCGCCGCCCCGCCGCCCGCCCGCCGCCGCTCGCCGCTGCCCACCGCCGCCCGCCGCCGCCCGCCGCCGCCCGCCGCCGCCCATCGCCGCCCGCCGCCGCCCGCCGCCGCTCGCCGCCGCCCGCTGCCGCTCGCCGCCGCCCGCCACTACGAAGTGAGGCACCGCGCAGACCTGAGCGGGACCTCGCCGCCCCTGGGGGGCTGCGATCTGCGACACCGTCGCCACTTTCGAGGGCTGCTGGTGGGTCGTGCGGAGTGAGGCACCGCGGGGATCTGAGCGGGACCTCGCCGTCCCTTGGGAGATGCGATCTGCGACGTTGTCGCCACTTTCGAGGGCTGCTGGTGGGTCCTGCGGAGTGAGGCACCGCGGGGATCTGAGGGGGACCTCGCCGTCCCTGGGGGGGCTCTGGAGAGCTGTTGTGGGATGCGTTAGGCGCAACGGGCGCATGGCACCATCAACGGGGGTGATTTGTGAAACAGACCATCTGCCGGGCGATGGCCATAACGTTGCGCCTGCAAGTATCCCGCGGGGGTTCTCAGGAGCTGCTGCGGGATACGTTGGGTGCAACGGGCGCATGGCACAGCCAACGGGAGTGATTTGTTATTACGTAACCCTTCGATCTTGATCGGGGGCTTGCGAGCCTTCCGATTGCTGCTCGCAAAATCACATGCGTCCATGTTGCGTCATCGCCCCCGTTGTAGCAATCTTGATGTACTTATGCCCCGCATTGCGCAAGGGCGCCAGAGTATTTGTTTTGTTCGTCCCCCATGTGTGAGCACGGCCGCGTGTGTGTGCGGCCTGCTGGCAGTTGGGCGCCGCAGTTTCTGGCGCGGCGTTGTGCACAGGTCGGCTTGGAGGACCGGATATACGCCAACACGTATGTCGACCTCGGCGTGGCCGAGGCGGCGGCCCCCCTTTGGCCCCCTCCCTGTGCTTCGCGACGCCCTCCCACTGCGACCAGTTTCGACCTTTACCCCTACGGATCCTATCGAAGCTTAGGTATCAGACACCCCCGCTGGGGTTAATTTGGCTGCGGACATCCTTCAATTCTGAACTCCAACCGGGTTTTCTTATATTTTACCTGCAGGTGTAGAGTTTACACGCGGCTGCCTGCTCTCGCGTTCTACAGCCCGCCCGCGTCGCCAGCAGGTTCTTCCAGGTAGTTAGCCAGCGTCGAACGACATCGAAGACGCCTACGGCAAATCATTGTTGCCCCTTGCCTTCTGGAAACTACCATGCGGCCAGAAGGCTGGCCAATATATTAGCCTATGTGTTCCCCCAGCTGTTGTGACCCCCTTGCGGAGAACACTTGGGAGAGGAAGAGAAAGATGGATGAGAGGGAGGAGAAGGAGGCGAAACCCTCTTGGGGCTTCCTGGAGGTCTCCTGGGAGCCTCTGCGGGGTCTCTTGGGGGCCCAGGAGGCCTCTTGGAGGCCTCTTGAGGGCCTCCTGAGGCCTCCTGTGGCCTCTTGGGAGCCTCTACTCAACCTCTTGGCCTTCGGAGGCCGTTTTGGGGCCTTCCATGTGCAGTCGTGGGTTCCTATTTGGGCGCTCTACGTCCGTCTTGGAGGGGGACGTCTTGGGGCCATCCTAGAACTTCGTGGGCCATCTAGGGGACCCGTTGGGCCGTCTTGCGGGCCGCTTGAGGCCCTCTTGGGCCTCGGGGCGATCTTGGGGCCTCTGTGGGCGTCTTGGAGCGTCAGAAGGGGAGCACGCTAAAACCATGGATACCTTCTTGGCTGGCTTCGGTGCCCCTTGAGCCGTCTTGAGGCCATCTTTCGCAGTCTTGGAGCCATCTTGGGGCCGTCTCTGCCTTTCTGGAGGCCTTCGTCGCCATGCTGGAGGCCATCTTGGCCGTCTTGGAATCGTCAGGGGACTTGCTTCCCACCTGTTTGGCTGTTCCTTTCTGGGTGGCTTGCGCGATCGGTCTACACCGCATTGGGAAAATTTTGAATCGGATTCAACAGTCAAAGACCTGGCACTCCATGCACCCCTTTGATGAATCAACAGGGGGCGGCGGATCGAAGACGCTTACGGTGAATCACCAACGTCCCCTTCTTTGTGGAAACACTCGTGCGATTAAGCCGTTTGGCCGCAGTGTGGCCAAGCAATTGGACTCCTTGGAGGCCATCTTCGAGCACCGGAGGCACTCATAGAGCCAGCTTGGGCCATATTGGGCGCTCTGACTCTTCGCGCTCCCCAAGCAAAAACTCAAAGAGGTGAGAGGTGAGGGTGCCCCTCCCCGAAAGGGAGTTGAAGAGGGTTTTTTGGACCAGGAAATAGAACTCGTTAGACCACCTACGCCCAAAGCACTGGTGGGATTATTGCCGATCGCCCCACCAGTATACTATGCGTTTATCTTTTGCAGTGTCCTTCCCAGGGGTCGCACCTTGTTTTCTGCAAGGGGAAGTAATGGGTCTCCTAGCTGTGCCCCTGGCTCCGGTTTACAGCATCAGCAACACTAATTGTACGATAGTTCGTTCTCATTGTTTCGCGTGTCGTTCAATATGAATACCCCAAACCCGCGATACCCGCCTTCTTCGTCTTCGATCGTACCCCCCTTGGAGGTATATCTTCCTTACCTGCCATTCGTAGTTTGCGCAACCCTTTGAAGCAGGTAAATGGAGAGTATGGAGCACGAGAGATGGATTTTGCAGGAGCGGGCTGAGGAACAGGAGTGCAATCGGCGAACCCAAACGGGCGGGTCGGGCGGGCGGACCCTAACGGGCAGGTCGGGCGGGCGGGCCGAGACGGCCGGGTCGATTGTGCGGGTCGTTGCAGCGCCAATCCAACATGAGTTCAAAGGAGGTTTTGAGCGATAGCGCGATTCCTCCGTAAATCGTGAGGGCATCCAAAGCGAGACCGTGATTTTGAGTGTTGGGTGGCTCGGCGCCGCAATAAGGTGCGAGGAAGGACCACGCGAGAGCGCTATTCCTGGATAAGTTATAAAAATAAGTCCGCGCGAGAGCACGAATCTGAAGTACACTGTGAGGACGTATCAGGCGGGAGCCGTTCTTTTTTGTATTTCCGGGGCCAGCGGCCCAATCTGAGGTCCAATATTGTATTTTGCAAACGAGAAGGTGCGAGCCCCTGGAGGAGCATTGTAACGGAAAAATGCAAAAGGCACCGAAGGGGGGATCAACAATATCAACACAAGTCAACGGCTCCCGCCTGCTACTTCCTCATGTGTCAACGGCTCCCGCCCGCTACTTCCTCATATGTTTTTGCAACATTGCGCTCGCGCTCGGGACGTCCATACAACGTACCACGGGTCACGGGATCGCGTTTTCGCGTGGGACCTCCTCGCAAACTATTCAGGCGCCGCGCCCTCGACACTCAGGAATCACGCTCTCGCAGTGGATTTCCTCACGGTTTACTTGGGAATCGCGCTATCATTAGAAACTTCATCGCGATTCATGCACGAGAGACGCTACAGTCCGCCCGAGCGACCCAGCCTTCTGGGCCCGCCCGCCCGACCCGCTAGTTAGTAAAGTCCGCTCGTCCGACCCGCCGGGCTGGTTATGTTTTTTTTTTGTGTTCTGGCTCCTAACCCTTTTCTTGATCAATCTCTTTCGTGTTCCATCGTTGTCCCTCCCCCGTGCCCTTTTCCTCCTGCTTCCCTTCCCACGTTCCTGTCCTCCTCGCTATCGAGGACGCTGGCGGCGCACCACCGGCCGCTCCCTGGGAGTTTACCGAAGTGGCGCGCAGCATCGAAAGTCGTGACGCGTGGGTTTTGGGTCGGAGTCCTCATGGACGCTTCTTAGGGTCTCGCGAGAGGGCTCTCGGCGGCCTCTGCGGGGGAGTTTCGGGGCCTCTTGGGGCCCCAGGAGCCTCTTGGGGCCCTCTTGGGGCCTCTTGGGGCTCTCTTGGGGCCTCTTGGGGGCCTCCCGGGGGCCTCTGGGAGCCTCTTGGGACCGAAAGCTCGAAATGTTCATTCGGGTTCCCCTTCTGGGTGCATTCTTGGGGCTGTCCTGGGGCCCCTCTTGAGCCGTCCCGGGGGCCTCTTGGGCCGTCTTGGGGCCCTCTTGGGCCGTCTTGGAGCTCTCTTGGGGGCTTGTTGGGCCGTCTTGGGGCGATCTCAGGGGCCTCTTGGGCCGTCTTAGAGCATCGGTAAGCCGAAATGGCGAGAACGCGAAAATCCTTCAAAAACCATTGAAAAATAAATGATTTTTGCTTCTCGGGGCTGTCTTTGGGGGTGCTCTTGGAACCCTCTTGGGCCGTCTTGGAGGCGTCTTGGGCCGTCTGGAGGCCATTTTGGGCGTCTTGGAGCGATGAGGAATCGTCTGGAGGCTCTCTTGGACTGCTCGGGACTCTCCTGGACGGGCTTGGGGCGCCCTTGGGTCGTCCCCGGGCCGTTTGAGACCTTGAGGGGGGGGGGGGGCGGCGGCAGAGTGGGGCCCCCTCGGAGGGACTTTCAGGAGGTTTTTGACCAGGCACTGGAGAAGGGGGCCAAAGACTGTGCCAGACACTGTGTCAGAGAGGTCTCGCACGGCCCAACCCGCTGGGCGGGAGCGGCCGGATCCGTAAGGGCGTCGCCCCCTGCCGCCGGCCCCCTATCTCGGAGAATGCGCTATGCGAGAGCTATGCGCTGATCTGCGTGAGGGGTGCCACCGGGTTTCAGAAATGTCGCAAATCCCTTATATTTTTTAAACCCTGACCCCGCCGATCTGTGTGAGGGGTACCACCGAATTTCAAAACATGTGGCGAATCCCACGTGTTTTCAGACCCTGACCCTGTCGATCCGCGTGAGGGGTGTCACCGAATGTCAGAAATGTGGCAAATCCCCTGGGTTTTCGGACCCTGACCCCGCCGATCTGCGTGAGGGGTGCCACCGAATTTCAGAAATGTGGCAAATCCTTGTTGTTTTTTGCATCCTGACCCCGGCGATCTGCGTGAGGGCTGACCCCGCCGATCTGCGTGAGGGGTGCCACCGAATGTCAGACATGTGGCACATCCCTTGTTTTTGTTTGACCCTGACCGCGCCGATCTGCGTGAGGGGTGCCAGCAAATTTCAGACATGTAGCAAATTCCTGTGTTTTTGGACCCTGACCCCGCCGATCTGCGCGAGGGGTGTCAACTTGTCCCACCCCAGCAATTCAGACAACACGCTCAGGGCGTGCAAAACCTGCCCGTTTTGGGCCTCCCCCCCTCGCACTGTCCATCAACAAGGAACAATAAGCAGCATGAAGCAGAACTGTAACAGTGGAAACTGGAAGCTGCAACTGGTACAGGGAACTGCGAACCTTCGGCCTGCAGCCTGGTGGCCCCAGAAGGGGGGCAGGTGGATACGTTTTTCCCGGAAAGGGCTTAGGCCCAGGGTGCTCTTTTAGTGTGTTGACCCCCGGTTCCGACGGCTGTAGGGTCGGCGAAAGCATTTGCGATAAATTACGAGCGAAAATATGTTTGAGGATGTCTCGAGCGAAACGCTTGTTTTTCAGAATGTGTTGAGGATGTCTCGAGCGAAACGCTTGCTTGAATTCAGAGGATCTGTCAAGCGAAATGCTTGTTTTCACGTGCCCAGGTCTTGAGGATGTCTCGAGCGAGAGGCTTCGAGGATGTCTCAAGCGAAATGCTTGTTTACAGAATTCGAGCGGCCTGGGCGCCCCAGGATGCCCAGTTCTGAGAGTCCGAACGCAGCGTAATTTACTAAGGAAAGTGGCCCTGGAAGGCGGACGCAGCGTAATTCACGAGGGAGCGCAGCATTGGGAGCGTGGACGCAGCGTAGTTTACGAGAGACCGTGGCCCTGGCAGCACGGTCCCTGGCATGTTTCGTGGCGCGTCCCGTGGCGAGTACCCCTGGCACGTCGCGCGGCGCGTCCCATGGCACGTCCCGTGGCACGTCCAGTGGCACGTTCCGTAGCGCGTCCCTTTGGCACGTCCTGCGGTGTGTCCCCATGGCACGTCCTTTGGCATGTCGCCTCGCGCGTCCTTTGGGACGTTCCGTAGCGCGTCCCCCTGGCCTGTCCTCTTGTCAAGTAGCTCTGGGGCAGCTACTATGTGCTCAGGCAGCTCGAGCTTAAGATCAAGATGAGTTCGGTCAGGACTCGGATGCAAATGAGGACTCGATCCACAACGCTATAGACACACTCGTGGCATGGCACATCGCAATTCAGCACGGCGCAGCACAGCACAGCTCTTGGGACGGTACATCAAAATTGATACACTCAGCATCGCAATTGCCCGTCGCCCAATCAGGTGTCTTGAAAACGTTGCCATGCCTTACATTTCTATATTCCTTTCCGGGTTCGTGGGTCGATCATGTGTCCTGTCTTCCTCCTCTTCCTGTTTTAGGGGCTGCGCCAACTATACGTGTCAGGTAAAAAAAGGACACCCCCAAGGCGGGTACGATTGAAGACGAAGCGGGCAGGTATCGAGCGTTTGGGATTCACATGTTGACTGACACGCGGGCAGATGTCAACGAACAGTCTCGTAGTCGCCCGCGACCCGCCCTCGACTCACCCGCGACCCACCCGCGACCCACCCCGCGCGACCCACCCCTGACGAAAATTCGGCACCTGCGACGGGCTCATTCTGCAATGCAGTGTGTAAGACATCGACGCGTGCGGCGGGCTTCTTCAGAGCCCCGCAGACTACCGACGACCCCGCCGCCCCCTCACTCTTACCCGCAACTGCGGGAGTTAAGTTTGCCAGAAAGGTGGTCGGCTTCGACTACGACTACACCCTCGTGAGGTACAAGCATACGATGCTCGACCTTATCTACAACGTCTCCTGTGCGGCCCCACATGCTCTTAGAAGTGAAGGGGTCGGGGAATAAGTAGGACGCATGAGGGATGAAGGCAAAGGGGTGGGTGGGTGGAAAACGGGAGAAACAGAGAAGGATGAGGGGGCACGAGGGGAGGAGGGGGAGATGCGGGGGAGCAGGAGATGGGGGAGGCAGGTGTAACAAGGAGACGTAGGTCGGGGGTGGAGGGTGAATGGGGGTGGGGATGAGGCTCTCCTTCGCGAGAGTGGGGGAGTGGGATCAGTTCGGCGCGGCACACCAGGTGGCCGGGTGGAAGCGCCGTGCCCACGCACGAATTCTTGAGTTGAGTTTCTTCGGTCTTCTGGCCCCTGTCGGTTCTCTGCCGCTCGTCTCCAGGCCCCCCTGTCCCACTCTCACCCCCGTGGCCTCCCTCTCTCCACCTCCCGCCACAAGCTCTCCCGTCCTCTCCCGTCCCTCCCAGCCTCGTCTCTCCTGCCTCCCACCCTTCTCCGATGCCCCCCCCCCTGCTTTCCTCACACTCCTGCCTCCTGTCCCTCACTCCCTCTCACTTCTCCTCCGTCTCCAGTGGCCCGCCCTCGTCTTCGCCTCTCTTCCAGCTGCCCCCATACCTCCGACCCCCTTTTCTTCGTCCCGTGCCTCCCATCATTCCGTTGTCCTCTTCCGCGCGCTCCGCCCGGAATGACAGCTGCTGATGTCGAAGTTCGGCTACCCGGAGGAGATGGCGGCCGAGCTCACGCGCAGGGGGTACGACCCCCAGTTCGCCATCCGCGGGCCAGCGGGCAGGGCGGGCGTCTGGTAATGCCAGGGGGCGAGGAGGAGGATGTGGAGGAATAGGAGGAGGACGAGGGAGAGGAGGAGTAGGAGGAGGGATGAGGGGGGGAGGAGGGAGAGGAGGAGGAGGATGAAGAAGATGACTCGG